>MU867259.1:59039597-59044597 GCA_033996785.1 Trichosanthes truncata
GAAGTCAGAGGAGAGATTTTGCTATCAAATCTGAGGAACCTCTGGTTTTTGGGACATTCTGATCTGTAGGATTTGAATCAGAAGCTCCATTAGGTATGGTTGGAAAGATTATTTAATTTCCTATAACTTTCATGAAGAAGTCGTGAGTAAAAATGTCACACCCCCTCCCATACCACTTGCTAACTGAGCCCGGAAGATGGCGTGAAGCCAACAGATATCGTTTCCTCCCTAACGATACCTGTGACCCTGTTATACCTGATAAACATACTATACTTGAAATATAAGTTACTCAAACACAACACAGCGGAAACTTGGTAAACGTTACCAAGTATACATATAGGGCGGTTCTGGTAAAGACCCCTGTGGAACAACCAACACGGGTAGGGGTACTACAACTCAATATATCACGAACCAAGATTTACATAACCAAGACCCCTAGCTTCGTACACGCACATAACTACACATCCCTATTACGATATGTACATTACGAGCAGACTTGCTGTACTATACCATCCACATACAAAAATATCAGACTCGTAGAGCTTCCAGCAGGCTGTGGCAGGATCTCAGGCACCGGGAGCTCGATCTCTACCTGAAAAGTTGGGAAACATTGAAAGAATGAGCTGGGAAGCTCAGTGAGTGACTGGGTTTAAAGCAATTATCTCATAAATCATAACATTTGGCAAACTACAAGCATATGTGTCGGCAGACAAGCGTTAAATATAAACTTATAAGGACAATAGCTTCTTCCAGAAATCCAGCAAGTATGTCATTTAAATCTCGCTAGCATATCCAGAGTATTCATCATCTAAAACATATAATAAACTAGGTTGTGTAAGACACGCTCAGTACAATCCAACAATCACTCTACGATGTAGTGGGGCCCGCCCAGCACTCCCATCGTCTTTGTCGTAGTGGGGCCCGCCCAGCACTCACGACAACATTGTTGTCACGGAGTACACTCAACGTCGACAACAGGAAATGACCTATGTGCACATGGTACCATACAGCCTCGGGCTCAGAATCTCAAACATTTACTCATTCGGGTCTCATAGAAACACATGAAAACCTTTGACACTACTTGCTAACACATGTTGGCCCGAAATTATGGTATTCTCACTAGTTCAGGTAAAATAGTAAACATATGCTCACAACGAACAATTAAATCATTTCTAGGAAACCATATATGCTCATAAATACGTGTTCAAGAGACATAAAGTCTTTAAGTAAAATTACTCTTAGAAAGTCTTTTATTTTCGTAAGCATAAGTTCAAGCATAGAATACACTTTCGAAATTCGTTTTGTCACTCACAGCGTTAAAAGTTAGAACCTCGGCTCGTACACTTGACCTATTTCCTCTTGGCCTGCCAAATAACCAGAAACCAGGCATTAGAACACAATTCCTTGCACTTCAAACTTAAGATTATACATATCCCCTAACTAATTCCAGCATATCACAGATTTCATACCCTAAGCTCCCTTACTCATAACTTTTCCATTACTTGGCCAAAGATGATGTACTTTATACCAAACTCTTCCTTTTTGAACCGTCTAAAACTTATCTGAAGGAATGAAATTGAAATTCCTAAAGGATATGTCCGTAAATACCTCGAAAACTACTTCCTACAAAATAGGTTTCTGCGCTTTCCAGACTCGTTTCCCTGCTGCACCCTGAACTTAACATGAATTTTAAAGCAACTTCTAGTCAATTTCTAACCACGACTTCTTCATGAAAGTTATATGAAATTAAATCATCTTTCCAACCATACCTAATACAGCTTCTAATTTGAAGTCCACAGATCAGCACATCCCAAAAACCAGAGGTTCCCCGGATTTGACGGCAAAAACATTCCTTCAAATCCCTCTTCACAAATCATTAACATAACATCAGATTTTGCTCGAGATTCCTTCACGAAAATTGTTCTAAAATGTGTTAAATTTCAAGGAAATCAAACCTCACCTCTTAATACTTCTTTTGGAGCTCAGAATGATCCAAACATCAGATGTAGTCAGGATTGATCACAAACTTTGTCATGCAACTTGAATTGGACTTTTCCCTTTCTTCTTCAACTTCAACTTCAGCAAAACACCTTTCTTCTTCCTCTCACCCTCTCCCACGAAACCCTCTTCTTCTCCTTGGTAAATAAGATGCAAGATGGGTAGATAAATATATATTTGTAAAATGAATATAAAAAAACTCACACTTTCTTTCTTTTTTTTTTTTTTTTTTCCCTTTTTCCTATTTCCTCCTTTTTTTTAAAAACAAAACCCCACACATTTTATCCCAAACAAATGTTTTAAACACATTTTTTTTTAGAAAAAATTCAAGGATAAATCTCGTGAAATCTCGGTTTTACAAAAAAAGGATTGGAAGTGGCTTTAAAATTCAGATCAGGTGTGGTGTGCAGCAGAAAAACGATTCTGGAAATTTCAGAAGCTTATTTTTCGGGAAGTAGTTTTCGAGGTATTTACGGACACATACTTTGGGAATTTCGATTCCATTCCTTCAGATAAGTTTTAGAGGGTTCAAAAAGGAAGAGTTTGGTATAAAGTACATCATTTTTGGCCAAGTAATGAAGAAGTTATGAGTATGTGAGGTTAGAGTATGAAATTTGCAGAATGCTGGAAATAGATGGAGTAATATTTGTAATCTTAAGTTTGAAAGTCATGAGATTGAAGTTCTAATGCTTGGTTTTGGTTTTTTTTTGACAGGCCAGGAGGAAGTAGGTCAAGTTTATGGGCCGAGGATCTAGTTTTAACGCTGTGAGTGACAAAACGAATTTCGAAAAAGATTTCTATGCCTGAATTTATGCTTATGGAAATATAAGACTTCCTAAGAATGAATTAGTTTAAATGCTGTATGTTTTTTTAAACATTGAACACATACTTAAGAGCATACATGGTTTCCTAAGAAATGATTAAGATATTGAGTCGAGGCTGTATAGTACCGTGTGCACACAGGTCATTTTCTGTTGTCGACGTTGAGTGTACTCCGTGACAACAATGCTGTCGTGAGTGCTGGGCGGGGCCCCACTACGACAAAGACGATGGGAGTGCTGGGCGGGCCCCACTACATCGTAGAATGAATGTTGGTTGTACTGGGCGTGCCCTACACAACGTAGATCGTCATATGGTTTTTCCTTAAATGGTTAATATTCTTGATATGCCTTGTGAGATTTTAATGACATACCTGCTGGAGTGCTGAAAAGAAAAACTATTGTGACTATACATTTATATTTAACGCTTGAATACAGATTCATATGCTCATAGATTATCAAGTGTTTTGATTTGCGAGTTAGTAGCTTAAACTAAGTCACTCGCTGAGCCTCATAGCTCATTCTTTCAACGTTTTCCAACTTTTCAGGTAGAGATCGAGCTCCCGGTGCATGAGATCCTGCCATAGTCTGCCGAGCACTCTCTAAGTTTGATATTTTGTACATGGGTGGGGTTTTGTAGCGTTTCCGTATATACATTATAGATATTTTGGAAGGAACGTATAGTTGTGCTCGTGTATGTACTAGTGGTGGTGGTTGTGTAAATCATGGTTGGGTATATTTTGGGTTGTAGTGCTCTCTACCCGTTTTAAAATTCAAGTGAGGTTTAAGTAGAGCCGCTCCTTACGTACGTATAGTAATTAACAAGGTTCCGCTGTGTTGTGTTTAAAGTATTTCATATGCCAGCATAGTATTTTTATCAGATGTGACAAAGTCACAGGTATCGTTAGTGAGGTAAACGATGTCAGATAGCTTCACGCTATCTTCCGGGCTAGGTTAAAGGTTAGTTCGGGAGGGGGTGTGGCACCACCCCTCCAACTCGACTCGACATCCCACTCTTTCTCCCCGCTAGACGGAGGGGCATGGGAGTGCATCCGTTCCGATCCACCCGGTGGGGAGGGTGGCACCAGCACCTAGCTCCACGCCGCTCGGCACGTTGCCCTGCCGAGGAGCAGCGCGCTCGTGGCGCCTCAGCCCCCCAACGCGGACGTTCGCCTTACAGCACGTCACCATTGCCGATCCCACCCACGTCCTCAGCCTCCCCCGACGCCCAAGAATGCCCACCGTCGGCGGCAGTGCGGCTCCCTTGGACCTCCGGCGCATGCCTCGGAGCGGAAGCCCATGGCTGGCAGGCAGCACAGCAACATCCCGCGCCAAACGAGGTTCATGCCGCGCCCCAAAGGCACCCAGCCCCACCCCACTGTGCACGTTCCGCCGCCCGCCCTCCTTGGGCCTCCTACCGCCACGCCCACGCCCCAAGCATATGCCCATGTGAGGCTCATCGTGCTTGGGGCGTGGGCGTGCCGACATAGGGGTACCCCCACGCCCCTCCCATGCAGACAGGTCGCCCCCCTATATAGTATATTCTGGGATTTTTGGGCCTGGCAGGCTTGCACATCAAAATGGCGAGCGGTCATACAGTCAAAAATATCAAGTTTTAGATTGTTTATATCCAAGAACGTGATTGATTCATCATTGGGACATTCAAATGAGTCTACAAAACAAGTTTCATAATTTTTGAACCAACCAATTATTTTTTATGAATTTTTTAATATTAAAAAATAAAAAATTCAAAAAAATCGAAAGAGTTGGTAAAAAATTCTAAATTTTGTTGGGCATCATTCTTTTGTGTTTCTTAGGTTCCAAAAAAAAATTCACAACAATACAAGCATTCTACATGTACTTTGACATTCCATAGATGTGGGGTGTGAGGGCACGGGCAAGGTGGGTGGCTTTGTGTCATGTACCTACATACTTTGTACGAACATGCTCACATTGTTTTGTGGGAAGCATCATTACATGACTCATAGTTTCAAAGAACATTGTTCACAACAATACAATCATCATAAATGTTTACTACGATGAGCATTGGGTGTATGATATGTGCGAGAGATGGGAGGCTCGGTGTATGTTCCTATGTTTCATTGGCAAAAACTATCATGTTTTGTAAGAAGCATTATTTTATGGTTCTTGGTTTCAAAAGAAAAAAATTCACAACAACATGAG
>MU867259.1:60864597-61067097 GCA_033996785.1 Trichosanthes truncata
TATCAAAGCAATCATCTGGGCCAACATTGGTTGCCGCCAATAGCAAGAGGGAGCTTCGTGAGTTGTGCTCGTTGTTCAATAGCCCACATTTATTTACAAGAGAATACCTTTCAGAGTATTTTCTTTTCAAGAAACAAAGAAGAAACTTCAAGAATGGAATTTTACAACACAAGAAGAGAGTTCAAAGCCAGAAAATCCACTTTAGGATTTGGATCACGACCAATGGAGGCAGAAAATTATTCAAGAACACACCTAAATCCCTACATCGATCGTGAAGCCTTAGAGGAAATCAAGTGTTGATAATTAAATTTACCATAACCTATCAGCTTAAACTTTTGGGTTGATTGGTGATTTAACATATTGTTAGGAGTGCTAATAAAGTCCCACATTGGCTAGGGAAGGAAGAGATCCATGGTATATAAGTGAGGACAATTATCTCCATTGGTATGAAGCCTTTTGAGAGGAACCAAAAGCAAAGCCATGAGGGTTTATGCCCAAAGTCGACAATATCATATCATTGTGGAGATATGTGGAGGGTTGTTGTCCTTATCAACCGGTATCAGAACCATGGTAAAAACCTAGCTGTGTGTCAAAGAATCCTCAAAGTGGAACAAAGATTAGTGAGCCTCGGTCGTGCTCTATTTGGGTGTTCTCTCACTCGCTTGGGTAAGAGTAAGTGTTATGCTCTATCAGGGTATTATCCTTCTTGCCTTGATAAGAGCAAGTGTGATTCGTGTTTGTGCTCTATTTGGATGTTTCCTCGAGATGAACCGGTTGTGCCTCGAGATGCAGAGCAGGCTCTCAGTTGGGTGTGGACGGATTTGTTCAAGAGGAGGCTCAAATATGGTACTTTGTTCGAGGGAAGGATTGTTAGGAGTGCTAACAAAGTCCCACATTGGCTAGAGAAGGAAGAGATCCATGGTATATAAGTGAGGACAATTTGGGAGTAACCAAAAGGAAAGCCATGAGGGTTTATGCACAAAGTGAACAATATCATACAATTGTGGAGATAGGTGGAGGATCGTTGTCCTTGTCAACATCAAGAAAGGGGTGGTCAAAGTCCAGCGACTTTTGGATAAATGTCCAGTGATTTTGATCGATTTAATCAAAAAGTTCAATACGAGAGAGAACTTGCCCGAGCAAAGTTAGCATGCAATTATTTCAAAATCCCAAGCGTAACAAAGGAAGACGAAAAAATTTAGTTGTGTGAAGAAAAAACAAGTGAAGATGAAGAAACAAACGAAAAAGCAATCACCCGAAACAGTGTAATCGTGCAAGAGGAATTTGAAGAACCTCGGTCGAAGTTCCGGTGCAAAGAAGAAGAAAGGAAAATTTATAAAGATGAAGACACAAAGAGTGTGTAGACGAAGATGCGAGCAAGAAAAAAGATGGCACGATGGCATTCGCAACCTTAAGCAAAAGCATCATTGAAAAAGTTGACACGAAGAAGATGGGAAGATTGCGTCCACATGTTAAAGCCAACGCAAGCCACATGTTCTTTTTCAACCCGATCTGTGTGATCTAACACCATTTGTTTTTTTCACCCAAGATGCATGAGACCCAACCCACATGATTCTACCCTGGCCACATGGTCCATACCCTCCAAACTATATGATCCGGCCCATACATGAATATTTTCCTATTTCAACCCAACCCAAATCAAGTTCTTTGCTGATATTCAACGTGGGTTTCATTTCTAAGTATGCTAAGGAAACCGTTTCATGCCTACATGATTATTTTTCGATTCATCCATCCATGGAGGAGCTGCCAATTATGGTTAATTTTATTCATAATAATGCTCCGAAAATGTTGACGAATAAAATATTTTTAGTGGGAATTTTTTCAACCCATCGAAAGAGGCGACATGATTCTTCATTTCTTTTTTCTTTTAAAACTCGAGGACGAGTTTTTTTTAGGAGGGATAGAAAATGATGTAGTAGGATTAGTGATTAATTAGATATCTTGATCAATTCCTTGGTTAATTAGGATTATGATTAGTTTGTTTAATTCCTTGGTTAATTAGGATTATGATTAGTTTGTTTAATTCCTTGGTTAATTAGGATTCGTTTGTTTTCCAATTCTCTATAAATAGAGAATTGCATTCTTGTATTCTATAACTTTTGATTCATAATAAAGATTTGATTGATTCTTGGAGAGAACTCTCCTTTTATCTTAGGCTACACCACAAACTCCACAAGGGAGTGAAAAAAAAATAAAATAGATAACAAAAGAACAAAAACACGCCCCAATATTATACCCTTGAAGCCAAACACGAAAGAAAGCCCGCTAAAATTACACAAAATACACTTAAAAAAACACATAATAGAAACCTCCTTGAAAATAGCCAAGAACCTCTGAAAACTACAGCAACCACAGAACAAGAAATCAGCAAGCAAGACCATCTGGAGATAAGCTTGAACCGAATCAACCAAAAAATCAACTGACAAAGAAGCTGGACTTTCCACAAAAATAGCAAACAAAACAAAATTCATGGAAACTTGAAAGAGAAATACCAAAACGGGACCAAAAAGCTTAAAGGAACAAGGCTTTGAAACTTCAGAAAATCATGAAAACAAAACCTCGCAAGATTAACCCTTTACACTGCTTCCTTCTTCTATCATCAAATGGAATTGTTTCCTATAAAAATAATAATAAAAAGAATAAAAAGAATTCCAGAGTTCCATAGAATACCTTTCCAACCATATGTGCACCCTGTGGAGATTTTTGTGGAAGCTCTTTAGTTAGCAAAAGAAGGTCATTTTCAGCAAAGCTTTTAGAAGCCACTGAATTGTTGTCATCATAGGCAAAACGAACAAGATGAAATTCATCAACTCTCTCAACCGATAGCACAGAAATGCTGCCCAAATACATCTCATCCCAAGAAGACATCTCTACAAAAGAACTGCGTAACTGAGCTTTAAACTCCTCCAAAATCAACGGCCGAAAAATTTCCACATACTGTTCTGATGATTGAAAACATACAGGAACCTCTTTTAAGTGTCTAACAGTTTGACTCTTATCTTCACTCACAGATGTCGAACCAATCATGGAAAAGTAATCTAATTCCAATATAGATCTATACCAGTCGTCAAGCCTTGGTGGTTTAAATCTTTTTGCACCAATCATATGCCTATGTAAATGAATAGCTCTGTTCTCAACAGGTGTTTTAAGTTGGATGACTCTTCGCTTGGGAACAGTGGTGATTGGTTTTGATGAAATATTTGTTTTCTGGTTTCTGGCAGAATTGAGTTCAATTTCCAATGGATCATTGGCAGCATCAGACACCACTTGTTTCAAAACAGCATAACCTGCTACAGAAACTGCATTTTCACAAGATTGATTTTTGCTTTTGGAACCAGTTGCTTTATTAGATAAGACCTTCAAATCAATTCTATCATTTAGAATGCATTCAGAGTCCATTTCTCTACGTTTAACATCCACATCCTTAGATCTCAAGACAGATGACTTTGCTGGTCTGGCTCTTGGATCACCAGGGGCCTGCTCTTTGAGTGCAAGCGTAGAGCTACATTTATCATTTATTTCTTGGTCTGTCTCCACTACACATTGTGAAGGCTCCGTAACCAAAATCTTATTTTTACCAAAATCAGCTCGTGTATCATTTTCATCAACACTGGGAGCTAAATTACCAACTAATATGCATTGACCTACGTCAGAGGGCAGTGAAATATATTCTTTTGATTCATCATCTGAAAGAACAATCAATTCACTAATATCTTCCTTCTTAGCCTCTGGCCTTGTGGCCAAGGTCAGCACATTTACATCCTCAGCTCCGAAAGACTCTGACTGTGAGGTGGGAAGCTTGCGACCAGTGGGAAAGTCTTCAAGCACAAAAGCATTTGATCCCAAATTGGTCTCGGCAATATTGTGCTTTTCGTTCTTGGATAATAAAATTGTGAGGTGTGCTACCTTTTCTGTTAACTCATCCATCACAGCATCATCTAAAGAAAAATTAAACCAAACTATATTTAAAAAAACAGTGACAATATTGGGTGTATATCATCATAATGAATGGTATTGAACATCTTTTCTGTGTGAAAAAAGGAGTTTAAACAGCATAGTTGGCTTTCTTATATGGGGAAAAGAACCCTCACCTAAGGATACAAGGTTTTCAATAGCCCTAATTGTTGATGTAGCAGAAAGACTACACGATCCCTTAATGAAGTTCAGCAATGAAATTACAGCATGTCTCCAGTAAGTGAGAACAACCTTAAGAGATGACTTTCCCCAATACATTAGATCATGAAGCCAATTGAAACCACATGCATCTTTCACTGCCATTTTGGTACCAGACAGTTCAATTAATGATGGGTTAAAACGTTCAAAAACAATGGGGATGATCTCAAGTAAGCGGACACAGGTCATCTGAAAACAAAGAAAGTATTATGATAAGACAAATTTGCAATCAGTAAACAAAGTCTGTCAGTCTAAGAGAAGTTAAATATATTGTTAAATCACCAATCAAGCTGATGGGTTATGGTAAATTTAATTATATTAACACTCTAACACACACACACACACACACACATATATCTATAATTGTTAAATCACCAGTCAACCCAAAAGGTTAAGCTTTGGATTGATTGGTGATTTAACATGGTATCATAGCAGGAGGTTCTATGTTCAAACTCCTGTAAAGTCGTTTCCTCCCCAATTAATATTTATTTTCACTTGTTGAGCTTTTCACAAATTTTCAAGCCCACAAGTGAGGGGAAGTGTTAAAGTGTTGATATATGAAATTTACTATAACCCTTCCACTTAAGCTTTTGAGTTGATTGGTGATTTAACAATAATATATATATATAGAACCAGAAGCAAACTTTTCGTTTATAAATGCAAAGAAAGAAAAAAGTTCAAGAATATAAACTCCCAAAGGGAGTGAAAAGAAAACAGAACACCCAAATAAAAAACACAACTCCAAATATTACAAGAGCCTAAATATAAAATATTGAAAAACAAAACACCAAAGATCTTGACAAGACAACAAGCCAAATCAACCAAAAAACCGCCATTTTAACTGCAAAAGTTGCACTTCACAATGAAAGTTGAAAATCCAAGGACTCCAACACCTAAGCCACGAACTCCAATAATGGCAAAAGCTTCAAGCCTTCTTGATGTCCTCATGAGAAGATTCCTCAATAATATCTCCCTTTGACAGAAAATTTTGATGTATTAAAGAGCTAACTGAATTCTCCAAGGATTCAATGCATGTCTTAAATTTAGGAGAACAATAGTATGTTGTTCAAATATGTGCAACCTAGGTCTTCTTATATAGGAGAAAGACCCACTACAATATAAGGAAAGAATAAAGACAATAAAGACTAAATATTGACAATTAATATTTACACAATTATAAAGACTAGAAATTCCAAAACTCCCCCTCAGGCTAGTTTAAAGATGTCTTCCATAACCAACTTGTTAATCAGTTTATCGAATTGCTTCTTTGGAAGTCCCTTAGTTAGTACATCTGCAATTTGCTCTATCATCGGAAGATAAGGGATACATATTGCACTAGCGTCAATCTTTTCTTCAATAAATTGTTTGTCAACCTCAATATGTTTTGTTCTATCATGTAGCACTGGATTATGAGCTATATATATGGCAGCCTTATTGTCACAATAAATTCGAATAGGCTTAGTTTGAGTGAACTTCAATTCTTCATGTTAGGATTTGACTTGCTAGGCTTACTACTGTGTTACTGACTTGTACCTTTGTTACTGTTTATGTTTGTCCTTAAGTTTCCTTGCATTTATGAGGTAAGTGCTTTTTCACTTTTTCCTCTCTCCCTCGTTTTGTCTCTCACCTATTTAAAAGGTGTTTAGTTGTTAAGTTGTAACATATATGAAAAACATTACAGTTAGCCTTGTATCAAAAACTCAATCTGGTATCAGAGCAACATGGCAGACGCCTCTTCTTCTACTCCTACCAGTGACCCAGAAAAAACCCCACAACCATCAACTACCAGTGAGAACAAATCCGAAACACCCAAAACCATGCTTTCTGAAAAAAACAGCGGTGTAGTTCGTTGTGGTTCTACTCCAATCGGAAGCCCATCTTTTTTGAATCTGATAAACCACACCATCTCCATCAAACTTGGCCGAAACAACTTTCTCTTATGGCAGAACATTGTTCTTCCTATTCTCAAAAGTTACAAACTTGAAGGTCATTTAACCGGAAAGACTTCAGCACCTGAGATGTCTATTATCTTGCCTCCTTCAGAGGAAGAACCCGAAGGTTTGATCACTCCCAACCCTGAATACGACATATGGGACATGGCCGATCAACTAATGGTAGGATGGTTGTACAACTCAATGACACCGGAAGTTGCTGCTCAAGTGATGGGTCACGATGAAGCCAAGGGCCTGTGGAACTCCATTCAAGAATACTTCGGTGTCCAAGCAAGATCCCAAGAGGACTATAATCGGCTGATGATTCAACAAACTCGAAAAGGGACCATGAAAATGTACGAATACTTGGAGATCATGAAAAGATACTTTGATAACCTCCAAGTTTCTGGTTTTCCTATGGACATGAGGAGTTTCATTGCTCATGTTACAGCCGGACTTGATGAAGATTACACACCAATAGTGGTGGTAATAAGAAACAGTGACATGCCATGGCCTAAGGTGCAACTTGAACTTCTGGCTTATGAGCAAAGACAAGACCAACTGCAAACTTTGAAAGGAAACCTTACTTGCAATCAAGCTTCTGTGAATTTTGCACATACTGAAAGGAACAAAGGAACCAGCAACAGCACCAACAAATACCACTCAAACTCTTATCAAGGAAATCAAGGTAACTACTCTTGGTCTAATAGAGGAGGAAGATTTAGAGGAAGGGGACGTTACTCTCCCTATTCTTCCACTAACAAACCAACTTGTCAAATTTGTGGTAAGATTGGTCATGTTGCAACAGTGTGTTACCACAGGTATGAAAAGCCAGAAAACTCTCTCACCACCTCTTCCCCCAACTTTTCAGCCCACCTTTCTACCACTCAAGCTGTAGCATCTCCCTCGGCTTTGATGGCTTTTCCTGAGACACTCCAAGATCCATCCTGGTACTTGGACAGTGGAGCAAGTAATCATGTAACATCTGATTTGGGAAAGCTCTCTCTCAAAGGTAACCACACTAAGTTTACCAGTCTTGTAGTTGGTGACGGAACTAAAATAGCCATACTTGGTATAGGAACTGCTGTTGTGAATGAGTTTTTATCTCTGAAAGATGTCTTATTTGTTCCTAGGATGAAAAAGAATCTGATTAGTATATCCAAATTGACTCATGACAGTGGAGTGGTGGTAGAATTTAATGATATTTTTTGTTTTGTAAAGGAAAAGAGGTCCAAGGCAGTTTGGTTGGTAGGGAAGCTTGAGCATGGCTTGTACAAGGTGATAGAAGCAAAGAAAGCCTCCAGCTACTCTTTTGGAAATGAAGAAACTAAGGATGGAGTCTTGATGGCAGTAGCCACAACCACCAAGATACAAGACCCACAAGACCAAGAGAATTTGATTACACTTGTAAATTATATTTTGATGTCCTGTACTTTAGATGTTTGGCACCAAAGATTGGGTCATCCATCTCCTAAAGTGTTGAATCAAATCCTACAACATTGTAAAGTTTCTTCAAAAAGTAATGGAAATCTCTCTTTTTGTGAGGCTTGCAAATTTGGAAAATCTCATAAATTACCCTTCCTTTCATCTGAATCTCGAGCTAAAAGGATACTAGAACTCGTGCATACAGACTTGTGGGGGCCGGCTCCCATTAAGTCAACAAATGGTTTTAGCTACTATATAGCTTTCTTAGATGATTATTCTAGATATACTTGGATATATCCATTACAGACCAAGGGAGATGCATTTGTGGTGTTTAAACATTTCAAGAATCAAGTAGAAAAGCAATATGGAAGGGACATTAAAACAGTAAGATGTGATGGTGGAGGAGAGTATAAACCTTTTCTAACCTATGGCAAGGAACAGGGAATAGTAATTCAATTGTCTTGCCCGTATACTTCGGCTCAAAATGGGCGAATTGAAAGAAAACATCGACACATAGTAGAGACCGGCCTTGCCTTGCTTGCTCAAGCCAAAATGCCATTACATTATTGGTGGGAAGCTTTCCATACTGCAGTATATCTCATTAATAGAATGCCTACTCCAACTATTGAGGGAAACACACCTTATTTTCTATTGATAAGGCAACAACCAGATTATAAAGCATTGAGGTCGTTTGGTTCAGCTTGCTACCCATGTTTGAGGCCATTTCAGCAACACAAATTCGATTTTCACAGTGAAAAGTGTATTTTTCTGGGGTATAGTGACCATCACAAAGGGTATAAATGTTTGAGTTCTTCACAGAAGATATACATCTCCCGCCATGTATGCTTCAATGAATCTGAATATCCATACATGGACCTATTTTCCAGCACCAACAATCCTACTTCAGCTATCGACAACACCGTTCTTTCATGGCTACCCTTTACCTCCACTTCCCACCAACACTGTCCTACTTCAGCTCAACCTAATACTACTACTTTCCCAGCCCAAACTACCTCAACCCCAGTCTCACAACCATCATCACCATTACATGTCTCATCTACCTCACATCCTCATCTAGCACCCTCTCTGTCCTCTCCCCGTGCCTCATTGTCCCCTATACCGTATCCTTCACCCTTACAACCTTCTGTTCTTCCTCCCCCACAAAACCAGCATTCCATGATTACAAGAGCAAAAGCTGGAATCTCTAAACCCAAACAACCATTCACTGGTTTTGTCCAGCCCTCTCCTCCCACTGATTGGACTCAACTTGAACCTCACTTATTCACTGATGCTATCACTATACCCGCTTGGAAATCTGCCATGACTGAGGAGATTCAAGCCCTACATCGCAATCACACTTGGGACCTAGTTCCTCCCTCTTCCAGTCAACATCTTGTAGGAACTAAATGGATTTACAAGATAAAAAGAGATGCTGAAGGTAATGTCCAGCGTTATAAGGCACGCTTAGTAGCCAAAGGGTATCTTCAACAACCGGGCGTTGACTATGGTGAGACTTTCAGTCCGGTTATCAAACCTTCATCTATTCGAATTGTTCTTACTTTGGCAGTCACTTGGCAATGGCCAATCAAACAACTTGATGTGAGCAATGCATTCCTACATGGAAATCTTCAGGAATCTGTTTTCATTCCTCAACCTGAAGGTTATGTGGATCCTCAACATCCTCATCATGTGTGCAAACTCAGAAAAGCTCTTTATGGCCTCAAGCAGGCTCCTCGGGCCTGGTTTGACATGCTCCGCTCCTCACTTACCTCATGGAACTTCACTCAATCTCAAGCGGACAGCTCCATGTTCATTCATCACTCGACTCAGGGTACTCTTCTTTTACTTGTTTATGTTGATGATCTTATTCTCACAGGTTCCAACATGATGCTTATTGAGCGCCTTATCACTAAATTGAAGTCTACATTTGCGCTCAAAGATCTTGGGCCCTTACATTACTTTCTCGGCATCCAAGTTCATCACATCGACACTGGTTTAATCCTCTCTCAGTCGAAGTATGTTCAAGATCTCCTCACTCGATTACATTTCACCCACCTTAAGCCCTCTGCTTCTCCCATGGTTTCCCATAAACAGTTGCATCTCAACGACAGTCCATCTATGAGTGATCCTCACCTTTATCGGAGCACCCTTGGCTCCTTGCAATACCTTCTTCATACACGGCCAGATATAGCCTTTGCTGTCAACAAGCTCAGCCAGTTTAATCACGCTCCAACCATCAACCATTGGCAGGCCTTGAAACGTGTGTTACGCTACCTTCAGGGTACTCTGCACCTTGGCCTCTCCATCCATGCTGCTCCTAATTTTCACATCACAAGGTACACTGATGCCGATTGGGCCGCTTCTCCCGATGATCGGAAGTCAGTTGGTGGTTACTGCATTTTCTTTGGCTCCAATCTTGTCTCTTGGTCCTCCAAAAAGCAACCTGTTGTTGCTCGTTCAAGCACTGAGTCCGAATATCGAGCTTTATCGCATGCGGCTTGTGAAATCATGTGGCTCCAATCCCTTCTTCATGAGCTTCGGATCTCCCAACCTTTCACTCCTCTCATTTGGTGTGACAATTTAAGTGCCGCTGCTTTAGCTTCCAACCCTGTATTTCATGCTCGGACCAAGCACATAGAGTTGGATGCTCATTTTATTCGAGACCAAGTCCTTAATCGGCGCCTACAAATTCGGCATATTCCATCTCATGATCAGATTGCTGACTGCCTAACCAAGCCGTTATCTCAACATCGACATCACTTTCTTCATGACAAACTCGCCCTTCAGTTTGCACCTATGCCTCGTTTGCGGGGGGATGTTAGGATTTGACTTGCTAGGCTTACTACTGTGTTACTGACTTGTACCTTTGTTACTGTTTATGTTTGTCCTTAAGTTTCCTTGCATTTATGAGGTAAGTGCTTTTTCACTTTTTCCTCTCTCCCTCGTTTTGTCTCTCACCTATTTAAAAGGTGTTTAGTTGTTAAGTTGTAACATATATGAAAAACATTACAGTTAGCCTTGTATCAAAAACTCAATCCTTCAAGTATCCTTTTGATCCATATGCCTTCACAAATTCCATAGGCTAAGACTCTAAACTCTGCTTCAGCACTACTCCTGGCCACCACATTTTGCTATAATCCACGGAGACAGGTTGTCACAGGAGAAATCCTAAGGATAAGTACCTGTTTGTGCCGAAGATACACATGAATTATTAGAAGGAAAATTGGTCGGTAGCAATTTCAAGAGTGGATGAATTTGCTCCATGATCAACTTTGAGTCACCATAATTTTCAATTAGATAAACATGTGGTTCTATCTCAAAATCAATTGGCAATGAGAGAAGTAGCTCATGTATCTTATAAATTGTGAGGTCTCTCTTCATCTTTCCAATGTGGGATTCTCAACATGCCCCCTCAAGATGGTGTATTGATATTAGCATAAAGAACTTGTCAATATGGCTACAAAACATCCTGCCAAATCGAGAGGGCTGGCAGTCTCTCCTCTTTCCCTAATTTGCACTTGCAAATTACGTAAAACAAAAAGCCAAGAACAAAATAAAATGAAAAAGGAAAATATAACAGCTACTCTTTCTCTCTCCGACCCCACAATAGCTCACTCACTCGCACAATCCCACATTCTAACTAACTGCTCAATGGGAAATTCCTTTCTTGCCCCTCCTTTGATAAAACTTTTCAATTGGTGGCCTAACAGTACTCGTCGGCTTCCAAAGAACCTTGTCATCAAGGTTAAAGTGTGGGAACTGTTGCTTGAAATCTTTTATAATCTCCCAAGTTGCCTCATGTTTGCCTCATTTTGCTCATTTTCACGAAAATTCCCCTCCTATTCTCAATGACGAAAGGTCTAGTAATCCCTCTCCTATTCCTAATCTTTCAAATATTCAAAATATCGTACCTTTTATTTTGGATCTTGATGTTCCTCTTGATATTAAGAAAGGTACTCAAACTTGTACTAAACATCCCATTGCAAATTACATCTCGTATAAAAAATTATCAAATAGTCATAGAGCCTTCACCTCTAGGATAGATAACTTATTTGTTCCAAGAAATATACAAGAAGCCCTAGATGATCCAAATTGGAAACTAGCAGTCATGGAGGAAATGAATGCTCTAATACAAAGTGGTCCTTGGGAAATAACAGACTTGCCAAAAGATAAGAAGACTGTGGGATGCAAATGGGTGTTTACCATAAAGTGTAATGCTGATGATAGTGTTGAAAGATATAAGGCTAGATTAGTAGCTAAAGGCTTTACTCAAACCTATGGGATTGACTATCAGGAGACTTTTTCTCCCATTGCAAAAATCAACTCCATCAGAATTCTCTTGTCCCTTGCTGCGAATTTAGATTGGTCACTTCATCAATTAGATGTTAAGAATGCTTTTCTCAATGGTGATTTAGAAGAAGAGGTATTTATGAGTCTACCACCAGGGTTTGAAATAAAACTCAGAAATAATAAAGTTTGCAGATTGAAGAAATTCTTATATGGTCTCAAACAGTCTCCAAGAGCTTGGTTTGAACGCTTTGGACAAGCAGTCGGTAGTTATTGATACATTCAAAGTCAAGTAGACCATACCAAGATAACAAAAGTGTCTCAAAGGTACAAGACAGTCGCATATATATAGGCTGAAATGAAGATAACTAAAAACCTAATAGCCAGCTAACATCAACTAACCAGCTGTAAAAATAAGCTAAAAGCCTAAAAATAAAGTAAAAAGAACTGAGTGTGGTTAAACAAAGTTGCCACCAAGTAAAACAAGATTACAACCAAGATTTACAAGAAAGGACAGAAGCGGCCAAGACTATCAAAGATGTTCTACATCAAAAATTCAGAGATAAAAGCACATTAAATTATTATAGAAGAATATCTTTTCTCAGATCTACAAACACATGAACCGATCAACGTTTTGGCAAGTAAACAAGCCTCTTAATCCCAAAAGCACCCCATTTTGAATAAAAAATAGAACAATAGAAAACAATTAAGACATTTGGCTTTGAAGGGGTACGAAGCTCATGATATTGCAGGCTAAAAATGAAATGAACAGATGACTTGTTACATCTTAAAAACTATAGATTGGACATACTTGACAAAAACTGTAATCGAGAAATGCCTTTCCTTCAACCAATAGCCTCCAAATAGAAGGCCACGCTGCTTTGGATAGTAAACAACTGAACTGTTGGAGCAATTCAGAATTAACTTTTGAAGATTGTTTGCCAAGGTTCAGCATTGATGCATCAAAAACAGGTTGTCTAAGAAATCCACCTTGAGAAGAGGTATTTGTGACATCTTTATGATTGGATGAACTTTCTGGCAAAGCTGAATGAGGTGAATCACCTTCCTGGAGTAGCTTACGAAATATGAAGAACAAATGATGCAAATTCTGAAATTTCACAAGAATAGTATCCATTTGAACCTAGACAATACAAATGAAATTGCATAAGAATAATCACAAATGGCAAAGGAAGGAAGGCCTCCAAATGATGAGCATCATGTTCACAGTTTCAAAACCAGATTAAGTACAAAGCTGTGATCAGTCCAATATTGCAAAGCCCCAGTATCTATTATTGGTGCAATTCAATTATTTTCAAACTCACATTTTCGCAGTTTAATTACTAAATCACATCCCTATGGTATGTTCTGTATTTATTGAGGTTAAATGAAATTCTTTTGATATGCCGATGATATGACTATCAGTAATCAATAATTACCTAGATATGACCAAACAAACAAACAAAGGAAGAAAAACTATCCAATGGTTCATAATAAAAACAACTGACACAACATACTGATAGGAACCAGAAATTGAAAGACAAATTAATAGAAAATGCTACTGCAGCTATGTATAAAGATAATATTTTTTCTATATTTAATTGAGTGTAGAAGAATTAGATTTATACAAAGAGACTCTCAATCTAATAAGCAGAAAATATGCAATCAATCTAAACCTATATGGAAAAGAAAAATACAGCTATATACAAGGAAACAATCTCAAATATAAAGCCCTAATTTACAGCTTGATTTTCTACACTCCCGTTAAACGGGATGATATATCCTTGTCATGTCGGGCTTGGAAATTAAACCACCAAGACTGGTTCGATGTAAAGCTTTAGTTAATATATCTGCAACTTCTTGTTGGGAAGGCACATATCTTAGTGCAATAGTGTTTGTCTCAATTTTCTCACTGATAAAGTGACGATCTGTCTCGACATGCTTCATTCGGTCATGACGTATTGGATTCTTTGTAATAGCTATGGTTGATTGATTATCACACAGTACTTCTATGATGCCTTCTGTCTCGACCTTGAGTACAGTAAGAAGGTGTTTTAACCAAATTCCTTCACAAATGCCATGAGCTAGTGATTGAAACTCAGCTTCAGCACTACTTCGAGCTACAACTTGTTGTTTCTTGCTGCACCAAGTAACTAAGTTTCCCCATACATAGGAACAATACCCTGATGTTGACTTACGGTCAATAGGAGAGCCAACCCAATTCGCATTAGTGTAAACTTTCAAAGATCGATTTGTAGTCTTCCCGAACATAAGTCCCTTTTCAGGATCATTTCTTAGATATCTCAATATTATGTACATAGCTTCTATATGTTCTTTAGAAGGTTTGTTTAGAAATTGACTTACCACATTGACAGCAAAGCTAATATCTAGTCAAGTATGAGTTAAGTATATTAACTTTCCAACTAGTTGTTGAAACCTGCCTCGATCGACTACTTCATCTTCAGGGTTAACTCCAAGTTTTGTATTTGCATCCATAGGTGTATCAGCTGGTTCGCAACCACTCATCTCAGTCTCTCTTAAGATATCTAAATTGTATTTTCGTTGAGTGATAGAAATCCCTTTGTTGGATCTTGCTACTTCCATTAATTCCCTTGAGAGAAGTTGCTTAAGTCGAACCATTTGTTCAAAAACATTTCCTGTTAGAATAATATTGATGTAACACAAATCTTGGAGGATTCTTGGATTGAAATTTATTGAATAATACCTCAAATACAGCCCTAGGACCCCTAGATATAAGGCTACAGACCAACCTTAATCAATTAACAGAAATAATTAAATCTAAAGACAGCAGTAAAACTAAACTTAAAAAGTAACGTCCACAGTTTTAAACCAATTACAACAGTAAAATCAAAAATTAAGAATACAGTCCATAGTAACAAGGATTGAAGGAAACAAATAGGCATGACAGTACACCCATTCCCTCCCCCTAAAGATAATGACAGACCCCTATCATGAAAGTTTATGCAAGGAAGAAGAAAAGAGATAATCGAGATCTTGGGGAAGGAAAGGATGAGGATCAAGGAATGGGAAATTAAATTAAGAGGTGGGAAATTGTTGTACTAATTAATTAAGAATGGGGAAGTGCGGAGAAGTTATTACTAAGTGATTAAGAAAGAATATGAAAGGGCAGGTAGTTATTACTATAAATATTAGTAGAAACGCGGGGGAGGGGGGGGGATGGGTATGCTATTTTCTGATTTGTAACCACAATCTTATTGTAAGGAGAGAAAAGAGACTCTCGAATTTCCCTAATTTATATCACAGATCGTATCAAATTCTATCAAAGTGGTATCAGAGCATATACAATCCAGGAATGGCAACCAAGATGGAAGCAAAGATAGATGCGGTAGAGGAGAAGTTGGCAGGAGTACAAAGCTCATTGGAACAACAAATCGAGCAAGTTCGAGAAGAATTTCATAAGGCAATTGAGAATTCGGTAGGAAATTTATGGAAAGAGGAGGGCTCCATCACAATGGAAAAATCAAAAGACGCTCGTGAAAAGACTCCCATTGGAATCGAAATCCAAGACCATATAGAAATCCAAGGAGAAACCGGTGGAATTGCGAAAGAAAACTTACCACCAATTGATGAAGGATGAGAAAGCTTGAAGTTCTGATTTTCAAAGGCGAAGACCCTAACGGTTTGCTGCATCAAATCGAGCGATACTTCACTGATAATCGTCTAACAGATGCAGAAAAATTGAAGGCAGCAGGGTCGTACTTGGAAGAAGATGCTCTCGGAGCAACCATTTTTTCTAAAATCAATCTCAAGTCTAGGTACCATTAGATTAGAATGAAGCCAGAAGAAATACATAAGACGGCTTTTCGAGCACATGAGGGTCACTATGAGTTCGTGGTAATGCCCTTTGGCCTTTGGAATGCACCCTCTACATTCCAATCATTGATGAACGATTTGTTGCGACCCTACCTCCGTAAGTTTGCATTAGTATTTTTCGATGACATCTTAATCTATAGTGCAACTCAGGCCGCACATGTTGACCATTAGTTCACAATATTGGGAATTTTGGAAGACAACAATTTAATAGCTAATATGAAGAAAAGTCAATTTGGGTTCCAGAGGATAGAATATCTCGGTTATATTGTATCAAAGGATGGGGTAGCAGCTAACCCATCAAAACTGGAGGCTATGAAGAGGTGGCCAATACCTCAAAACATCAGAGAGTTGCGTGGATTTCTCGAATTAACTGGCTACTATTAGAAATTTGTAGCCAACTATGGAGCCATTGCTTTCCCGCTCACTCAATAGCTGAGAAAAGACAAGTTTGCTTGGTCGGAAGAGGCAACAGCGACAATTCAAAAGGTAAAAACAACAATGATGACAGTCCCCGTCCTCCAACTTCCTAATTTTTCACAACCATTCATTGTGGAAACTAACGCATCTAGAGTAGGTGTGAGAGCGGTATTGATGCAAAATCAAAGGCCAATTGTGTACTTCAATCAAGCCTTACCACCAACACATCAACATAAACCTGTTTATGAATGGAAACTCATGGCTATTGTGTTTGCTATTAAAAAATGGAGAGCTTATCTCCTTGGGCGACACTTCATTGTACGAACAGACCAAAAGAGCTTAAAATTTCTCCTTGACCAACTAGTAATCACGGGAGAATATCAGAAGTGGATCACAAAATTAATGGGTGATGATTTCGAAATTCAATATAAGCCAGGATTGGAAAATAAAGTCGTCGATGCACTTTCACGAATGCCAACCAGCATGGAAATTAGCACTCTGAGTGTTGTTGGAGGACTGAACATTGCATTGATTGAGAAGCAAATTGATGGCAAGCATGAATTATACAAGATCAAGCAAGCTATAGAGAATAATGATGAGTCACCTATGGGGTATTCTTTGCGAAATGGGTTACTGTATTGCCAAGAAAGATTGGTTTTGCCTCCTGAATCTGCAACTATTCCCCTGTTGCTTCATGAATTTCAAGATTCACCTATGGGAGGACATGGTGGTGCATTAAAAACCTACCAAAGGATGGTCAAAGAGCTATATTGGAAAGGAATGAAAGCTCGAGTTCATCAGTATGTTGCAAATTGCAGTATATGTCAATAAGCGAAATATTTAGCACTAGCTCCAGCCAGGCTACTTCAGCCTCTTCCTATTCCAAATCGAATTTGGGAAGACATATCCTTGGACTTCATTGAAGGATTGCACAAATCCGAAACTGTTGACTCTATTCTAGTGGTGGCTGACCGACTTTCAAAATATGCCCATTTCTTGGCGTTACGACACCCATTTACTGCTCAAAGTATTACTCAACTCTTCATTAAAGAGATTGTTCGTCTACATTCCTCAGAGCATAGTTTCCGATCGTGATAAAAATTTTAAAAGCCTGTTTTGGGAAGAATTATTTAAATCTCAAGGCACGCTCCTAAAAGAAGCATCGCTTACCATCCCCAGACGGATGGTCAAACTAAAGTCTTGAATCGTAGTTTAGAAACATATCTACGATATATTTGTATGACATGTCCAAAACAATGGGCAAAATGATTGGCATGGGCGGAATATAGTTACAATACGGCTTTTCATACGTCCACCAAAATGACGCCCTTTGAAGTGGTATATGGTCGATCTCCTCCGACCTTGCTACCTTATGAAGCTAGCCTATCTTTCGTGGATGAGGTGGATAAACAACTTCAGGATTGAGACATGATGTTGGCACAACTGAAGATACATTTGGAAGCTGCATAGGCTAGCATGGTTAGTACAGCAGATGATAAACACCGGGAAGTGCACTTTTCAGTGAGGGAATGGGTGTATTTAAAGTTACGACCTCATCGGCAAGGGACTTTATTGGAACGTACAAATGCAACGTTGGCTCCTAGGTTTGTGGGACCTTTTCAAATACTCTCTCAAGTTGGGAAGGTTGCTTATCGTTTGGCACTACCCAACTCAGTCTCCATTCATCCAGTGTTTCACGCCTCTCAACTCCGAAAAGCCATTGGACACACGATGCCATTGATTCCTTTCCCTCCTAATCTTGGCGACAATTTGAGGACTCCAATAAATCCCGTGGAGTTGTTGGGATTGCGAACGTCTCCAAGTAACAAGAACACATTGGAGGTCCTCATTCGATGGGAAGGCACCTCCTCTACCCATGCTACTTGGGAAGATGCCTCGACTCTAGCAATGCAATTTCCAAACTTTCACCTTGAGTACAAAGTGGCTCTTTAGGAGAAGGGTAATGATAGACCCCCTACATGAAAGTTTACGCAAGGAAGAAGAAAAGAGATAATCGAGATCTTGCAGAAGGAAAGGATGAGGATCAAGGAATGGGAAATTAAATCAAGAGGTGGGAAATTGTTGTACTAATTAATTAAGAATGGGGAACTGTGGAGAAGTTAATACTAAGTCATTAAGAAAGAATATGAAAAGGCGGGTAGTTATTACTATAAATATTAGTAGAAACAAGGGGATGGGTATGCTATTTTCTAACTTGTAACCACAGTCTTATTGTAAGGAGAGAAAAGGGACTCTCGATTTTCCCTAATTTATATCACAGATCATATCAAATTCTATCAGATAACTCGTCCACAAGTTAAGAAGCCAATCGAAAACCATCTGGGGCATGGTATGTTGTAAGACCGGAAATATTGAATGTAGGAGTGATCTTGAAGTGTGGTGGAAGATCAACTTTGTAGGCATTAGGACCGTAGCGCTCAATAATAGGAAAGGGACCAATTTTTTTAGGATGGAGCTTGCCATGAAGACCCGATGGTAGTCTTAATTTCCTTAAATGAACCATCACAAGGTCCCTGATCTCAAAGGAATGTGAGCGGCGATGCTTATCAGCTTGCAGCTTGTAAGTTGCATTTGTAGCTTCCAAATGATCATGCACTTCCTTGTGTAGTTTAGTAATTCGGTCAACCATTGCTTCAGCTTCCTGATGGACATCCAAAGAAGAAGGTAATGTAGCAAGATCCACAGTTAAACAAGGAATTTTAGTATAAACTATTTCAAATGGTGACGTCCCTGTAGACCTATTGCGCATTTGATTATAGGCAAACTCCGCTTGAGGTAGCGTTATGTCCTATTGATGTGGTTTATCTCCACAAAGACAACGAATCAAGTTACCAAGTGTACAATTTGTCACTTCAGTTTGCCCATCGGTTTGGGGGTGACTCGTGGAACTAAACTTTAATCTTGTGTCAAATTTCTTCCAAAGAGTTCTCCAAAAATGACTTGGGAATTTAACATCACGATCCGAAACTATAGATTTAGGAATACCATGTAATCATACAATTTCTTTAAAGAACAAGTTGGCAATTGCAATAGCATCAGAAGTTTTTTTACAAGCCAAAAAGTGTCCTTTTGTTGTATTGATCCACAACCACTAAAACTGTAAACCCGGAATCCCTCCTTGAAAATTCTTAAGAAAAATGTATTGGTAAGCTTGTTAAAAAAAAAGAAAAGAAGAAACTAAAACAAAAGAGAAATGGAAAGTGGAAGGTGTATGTTTTGTTTTAAAAAAAAAAAAAAAAAGAAAGTGGAAAGGTGGGAATTTTCACCCACCGCCAAGACCTTTCTTTATAACCCTTCTACACACTGTCACCCAATTTAGATTTTCATTTACCAAAGGAAAACAGAGGGGTTTCGAGGGAGAGAGTCTGAAAAAGAAGAAGAAGGAGATTTTGAAGGTGGAATTGAAGAAGAAAAGGGGGAAAGACAGTCCAAGTTGCATGGTAAATTCTGGTGTTCAATTCTGCCAACGTCTGGTTTTTTGATCATACCGAGCTCCACAGAAAGAATTAAGAGGTAAGGTTTGATTCTTCTGAAAGTTAAATCATTTTAGAACGATTTTCGTGAAGGAAGCTCGAGCAAAATCTGATGCTATGTTAATGATTTGTGAAGAGGGAACCGAAGGAGAGGTTTTTCTGTCAAATCCGAGGAACCTCTGGTTTTTGGGATGTGCTGATCTGTAGACTTCGAATTAGAAGCTGTATTAGGTATGGTTGGAAAGATGATTTAATTTCCTATAACTTTCATGAAGAAGTCGTGGTTAGAAATTGTTTAGAAGTCGCTTTAAATTTCAGGTTAGTTTTGGGCTGCCGCAGGAAAACAGTTCTGGTTTTAGCTGGAACGTGTTTTGGGGAAAATAGATTTCGAGGTAGTTACAGACACATCCTTTAGGAATTTCGATTTCATTCCTTCAGATAAGTTTTAGAGGGTTCAAAAAGGAAGGGTTTGGTATAAAGAACATAAATTTTGACCAAGTAATGGAAAAGTTATGAGTATGTGAGTTTCGGGTGTTAATCATGTGGAATGCTAGGAATTGATGGGGTGGTTTTTGCAACCCTAGGCCTTAAGTTCGTGAGGTCAAGATTCTAATGCTTGGTTTTGTTTATTTGGCAGGCCAAGAAGAAATAGGACAAATTTACGGACCGAGAATCTAATATTAACGCTGTGAGTGACAAAATGAATTCTGAAAATAAATTCTATGCTTGAACTTGTGTTCATGAAAAGAAAAGACTTCCTAAGAATGATGTAGCTTAAAGATTTATGGTCTCTTGAACCCGTATTCATAAGCATATATGGTTTCCTAAAATTGATTTAAATTGTTCGTTGTGAGCATATGTTTACTAATTTTCTGAAACTAGAAGAAATACCTTAATTCCAAGTCTACATGTGTTAGCAAGAACTGTTAGAGGTTTTCATGTGTTTCTCTGAAACCTGAATGAGTTAATGGTTGAGATACTGAGCCGAGGTTGTATAGTACCGTGTGCACACAGGTCATTTTCTGTTGTCGACGTTGAGTGTACTCCGTGACAACAATGCTGTCGTGAGTGCTGGGCGAGCCCCACTACGACAAAGACGGTGGGAGTGCTGGGCGGGCCCCACTACATCGTAGAATGAACATTGGTTGTACTGGGCGAGTCTTACACAACTAGTTTGTCATATGTTTAAAATGGTTAACATTTTTGACACACTTGCTGGACTTCTGTAAAAGCTATTGATGTTATATGTTATGATTTACGAGTTAATAGTTTTAAACTCAGTCACTCACTGAGCTTCCCAGCTCATTCTTTCAATGTTTTCCAACTTTTCAGGTAGAGATCGAGCTCCCAGTGCCTGAGATCCTGCCATCGCCACCGAGGGTTCTCAGAGTTAGATACTCTGTACGTGGGTGGTATTATATAGTGAGTCTGCTCGTAGTGTAGATAACTTAAAAGAGACGTGTAGTTATGTTCGTGTATGAAACTAGTGGTCTTGTTTGTGTAACCAACGAGTGGTTGTGTTTTGATTGCTCAAGAGAGGTTTTAACTAAAACTGCTCCGTGTGCATATGTAGAAATTTTCCAGGGTTCCGCTGTGTAATATGTAAAGTATTTCGTTTACAGGTATGGTTTGTTTATCAGGAATTAAAAGGGTCATAGGTATCGTTAAGAAGTGAAACGATGCCTGTTGGCTTCACGCCTTCCTCCGGGCTAAGATAACAGGTGTTTCGGGAGGGGGTGTGACAAAAACTGAATCATAACCCCTTTGTGTTCTAGGCAAACGTAAAACAAAATCCATCGAAAGGTCTTCCCAAATAGATTGTGGAATAGGTAAAGGGGAATAAAGTCCAATATTTTGTGCAAACAAAGCATCTTTGGGCAAAATTAATATCATCCTTTCTTAATTGTGGCCAAAAATATCTACTTGACATAAGTTCAAGAGTCTTATTTCGCCCTAAATGTCCAGCTAGTCCCCCAAAATGCATCTCCATTATAAGTTGTTCACATAGAGATGTGTGTGGAAAACAAAGGACATTGCCCTTCAACAAATACCCATCCACAATGTGAAAGTCTCCTGGACTAACATGATGGCAACATTTCTTCCATGTCTCAAAAATCAACATCAAATTCATATAAAGATGGCAATTCTTCAAAGGCAATAATCTCACCCATTAGTAAAGTAAGTAGAGAATGTTTCATAATAATCTCACCCATTAGTAAAGTAGGTAGAGAATGTTTCATACTAAGAGCATCAGCAACTTTATTAGTATTTCCAGCTTTATGTTTGATAAGAAAGTCAAATTTTTGTATAAAAGTGATCCACCTACCATGCATTCTATTGATATTCTTTTGTGTTTGCAGAAATTTAAGAGAATAGTGATATGTGAACAAGATAAATTCTTTGCCTAACATGTAGTGCTCCAATTGTTTAAGTGCCCTAACCAAGGAATAAAGTTCCTGTTCATATGTGCGGGTGACCTTCTAGGGACAAGATAGTACCTATCCCTACACCTGAGCCATCTACTGATACCTCAAAAACTTTATTAAAGTCGGGTAACGCTAGGATAGGAGCTGCACAAAGCTTATTTTTTAATGTGGCAAAACTATTATCTTGTTTAGTGGTCCAACAAAATTTTCCTTTCTTTAAACATACGGTCAAAGGGGCTGCTAAAGTGCTGAAATCCTTATAAATTATCTATAAAAAGTGACTAATCCCAAAAAACATTGAATGTCTCTTTCATTTTTTAATTGGTGTCATTCTCTAATAGCTTTAACCTTAATAGGATCCACTGAAATTGTGTTACTGCCAATGATAAAACCTAAAAAATGGATCTTTGATTGTAGATAAGAACACTTTTTTCAAGTTTATGTAATGTTAATTCTTATCTAAAGTGTCAAAAAAGTGTCCTCCTAAGGTGTTCTCTGATACCATGTTAAACCACCAATCAACCCAAAAGCTTAAACTGATGGGCTATGGTAAATTTAATTATATCAACACTCTAACACTCCCCCTCACTTGTAAGCTTGGAAATTGGTAAGAGGCACAACGAGTAGAAATCAATATTAATTTGGGAGGAAATGACATTACAGGGGTTCGAACTCAGGACCTCCTGCTCTGATACCATGTAATCAGTATTCAGAGAAAAAACTCATCGTATTATTCATAAGAAAGACTAACACATATATAGGTACACAAGGAAACCCTAACTAAGGAATGTAAAATTACTATAAAGGACATGTATACATAATACTATATATATCATAACACTCCCCCACAAGCTGGAGCAAATATGTCAAACATGCCCAGCTTGTTGCAGAGATAATTTATTCTTGCTTCATTTAAGGCTTTAGTAAGGATATCTCCCAATTGTTCTCTAGTCTTTACATATCCTGTGGACACCAACCCTTGTTGAATTTTCTCACGAATGAAATGACAATCTACTTCAATATGTTTAGTCCTCTCATGAAACATTGGATTAGACGCAATGTGAAGTGCAACTTGATTATCACATCATCGTTCTACTTATTTGCCCAAACCTTACAAGGCTTCCGCACCTTTCTACTTCATTCATAGTGACGTCTGGGGACCTTCTAAAATTTTGACACATAGTGGAAAACGGTGGTTTGTTACTTTTATTGATGATCACACTTGCTTAACTTGGGTTTATCTGTTAACAAAAAAGTCAGAAGTAAAAGAGGTTTTTATTCGTTTTTACAACATGATTGAAACTCAATTTCAGACTGAAATTAGCATCTTACATTCTGATAATGGCACTGAGTACTTCAATACTTACTTAACTGATTTTTTACAAGTTAAAGGGATTGTGCATCAATCTACTTGTCGGGACACTCTCCAACAAAATGGTATTGCTGAAAGGAAAAATAGACATTTACTTGATGTTGCTTGTGCTCTTATGTTTTCTATGCACGTGCCTCATTATTTATGGGGAGAAGCTGTCCTCACCGCTACATATCTCATTAATCGGATGCCTACAAAAGTTCTGAATTTTAAAACACCTCTGGATCATTTTAAAACCTTTTTTCCCACTGTCCGTTTATTCTCTGATTTACCAATCAAAGTTTTTGGTTGTATTGCATATGTTAACATTTCTAATCTTTCTCGGCCTAAACTTGATCCTCAAGCTGTCAAATGCATCTTTTTAGGATATGTCTCCCAAAAGAAGGCTTATAAATGTTTTGATCCCGTGACTAAAAAATACCTTGAAAGTATGGATGTGCCTTTTTTGGAAAATCAATCTTTTTTAGCCCAAATTCTCTTCAGGGGGAGATCTCTAACTTAGAGGATAATTTCTGGGACATTTCACCCCTTCCTAATATCATCTATCCTGAGGTTACCAGTTCTAGCTCCTCAATGCCAAGCATGGAAAATTCTTCTTTAGGGGGAGAAACACTACAAAGTGATCAAATTGATCGAACTCCTGAACTTCAGGTTTATACTAGAAGGGTATTAAATCAAAAGAACCAGGACCAGATAGTGGACTTAACACGAAGCCAATCTAATGCTCCGACGAATGATTTTGAAGATCCACGTATCATATCCTCTATTCCCATGTCTTCATCTACTCATAACAGTTTATCCGATCTTGATATTCCAATAGCCCATAGGAAAGGTACACGAAACTGCACCAAATATCCTATTGCAAACTATCTTTCTTACCATAGGTTATCTGATAGTCATAGAGCATTTACCTTTAGGATAACCAATTTGTTTGTTCCAAGGAATATACAGGAGGCCCTAAATGATTTGTGTACTCAGTATAGAGAGAAGAATACACCTCGTATTATTCATAAGAATAACTAACATATATATAGGTACACAAGGAAACCCTAACTAAAGAATGTACAATTACTATAAAGGACATATATACAAAATAAAATATATATCATAACACTCCCCCTCAAACTGGAGCAAATATGTCAAACATGCCCAGCATGTTGCAGAGATAATTTATTCTTGCTCCATTTAAAGCTTTAGTAAAGATATCTCCCAGTTGTTCTCCAGTCTTTACATATCCTGTGGACACCAACCCTTGTTGAATTTTCTCACGAATGAAATGACAATCTACTTCAATGTGATTAGTCCTCTCATGAAACACTGGATTAGATGCAATGTGAAGTGCATCTTGATTATCACACAACAATTTAGCTGGCATAGTAATATTGAAACTCATCTCAGTCAAAAATTGATGTATCCACACTATCTCACACACAGATTGTGCCATAGCTCTGTACTCGGACTCAGCACTTGAACGTGAAACCACATTCTGCTTCTTACTCTTCCATGACACCAAATTGCCTCCTACAAAGACACAATATCCAGACGTTGATCTTCTATCTTCTTTAGATCCTGCCCAATCAGCATCTGAAAAATATTCAACTTTTGTATGACCATGATCTTTATATAAGATTCCACGCCCAGGTGCAGCTTTTAAGTAGCATAAAATTTGTTCTACTGTAGCCCAATGATCCACGGTCGGTGACGACATATATTGACTTACAACACTTACTGAATAAGCAATGTCTGGTCGTGTCACTGTCAGATAATTCAACTTCCCAACCAATCTTCTGTATCTCTCAGGATCTTTAAATGCTTCTCCTTCTTTGGTGAGTTGCAAATTAGGTATCATCGGAGTACTACATGGTTTAACTCCTAGTTTTCCTGTCTCAGATAACAAATCCAGTACATATTTCCGTTGCGACAAAAAGATACCTTTCTTGCTTCTCATCACTTCAATACCCAGAAAATATTTCAGTGTTCCTAGATCCGTAGTGTGGAATTGACCCTGAAGGAAAGTTTTCAAAGAAGATATACCTAATGTATCATTCCCAGTGATAACGATATCATCGACGTACACAACCAGTAGAGTTATACCCTTCTCAGATCGTCGATAGAAAACAGAATGATCAGATGTACTTTTCTTCATTCCAAATTGCTCAAGTGCTTGACTAAACTTACCAAACCATGCTCGTGGGCTCTGTTTCAATCCATACAACGATTTTCGAAGACGACAAACTTTATCACTCTCCCCCTGAGCAACAAACCCAGGTGGTTGCTCCATATATACTTCCTCTTGAAGATCACCATGGAGAAAAGCATTCTCAATGTCAAGTTGATGCAAATGCCAGCCTTCAGTAGCAGCCATGGAAATAAGTAAGCGAATAGAAGTGAATTTAGCAACCGGAGAAAACGTGTCAGAATAATCTATCCCATAAGTCTGAGCATAGCCTTTAGCAACAAGACGTGCTTTCAAACGAGCAACTGATCCGTCAGGGTTAACCTTAATTGTAAACACCCATTTACACCCAATGGCCTTCTTTCCTGCAGGACGAGATACTAAATCCCAAGTACCATTACCATCTAGAGCATTCATCTCTTCGATCATTGCATTACGCCAACCAGAATGGGATAAAGCTTCAGAAACAGAGTTAGGGATAGAGGTAGAATCAAGTGATGTAAGAAAAGAATATGTTGGTTGTGACAACTGGTGATAAGAAACAAATGAGGCAATAGGATAAGTACAAGAGCGTTTACCTTTACGAAGGGCAATAGGAAGCTCATCACGTGTTCCTGGATCAGATGTCGAAGAATCTTCTGGTACAGGACAGGTGTCTGAAGGTAATGGTGATGGCCGTCTGAAGTAAACCTGAGTAATGGGTGGACGATGAGGAATAGATACTGAAGGAGATGGAGTAGGGAGGGAGGATGGAGAGACGATCTCATAGATAAGTAGGTCATCCTCCCCCTGACACGGACTTGACATGGATGGGCTAAAGGGCATATCTTCAAAAAACGTAACATCTGGAGAGACAAGATACTTGTTAAGACTAGGGCAATAACAACGATATCCCTTTTGAACTCGAGAATAACCGAGAAAGATGCATTTTAAGGATTTAGGATCTAACTTAGTACGATGAGGGCTGACATCCCGAGCAAAACAAGTGCAACCAAATATCTTTGGTGTAATAGGAAACAAGGCTTTTGTTGGACAAAGAACACGATAAGGGATTTCACCATTAAGAACAGAGGAAGGCATTCTATTAATCAAAAAACAAGCTGTGGAAACGGCATCGGCCCAAAAATGTTTCGAAACCTGCATTTGAAAGGATAATGCTCGAGCAGTTTCAAATAAATGCCGGTTTTTTCGTTCAGCGACCCCATTTTGGGATGGAGTGTCAGCACAAGAAGATTGATGAATAATCCCATTTTTACACAAGTGAGATCCAAGCATATGAGAAAAATATTCACCAGCATTATCAGTTCGAAGAGTTTTAAGAGAGGCATTAAACTGATTTTGAATTTCAGCATGAAAAGTACAAAAATGAGTAAGTAACTCTGAACGATTTTTCATTAAATATAACCAAGTCAGACGAGAATAATCGTCAACAAAAGTAACAAAGTATCGAAATCCAGTTTTGGACACTACAGGACAGGGACCCCAAACATCAGAATGAACTAATTCAAACGGAGCACTAGCTCGTTTATGGACTCTAGGACTCGAACTAAGACGATGAAATTTGGCAAACTGACAAGACTCACAATTCAACGAAGACAAAGTGTGAAATTCTGGATGAATTTTCTTTAACACTGACAAAGACGGATGACCTAAACGACAATGGACTTCAAACGGAGATGCAACACCAGAACAGGCCATAGCTTTTGGTATCTGCTGATCAAAAGTGTAAAGGCCTTCAGACTCATATCCTTTACCAATAATCTTCTTCGTCATATGATCCTGAAACAAGCAATAGCCAGGAAAAAAGGAGACAAAACAATTAAGGTCACGAATAAGTTTACTAACAGAAATCAAGTTAAACGAAAGTCGAGGCAAATGCAAAACAGAAGACAAAGGGAGAGACGGGGTGAGATTAATGGTGCCTGATCCAAGAACAGAGGATGTGGATCCATCTGCCAAAGTGACAGTGGGAAAAGGTGCAGGTGACAAAGAGGTAGAAAATAAGCTAGAATTACCTGTCATATGAGCTGTGGCACCAGAGTCTATGACCCATTTAGTGGAGGATGTAAGGAGACAATGATTCTTATTACCTGATTCAGCAAGAGTTGCAATAGGATTCGAAGAAGAAGATGCTTGCAATGAGTCTTGGTACAATTGGAATTTAGCAAACTCGTCTGCATAAATAGTAACCGACCTCTCAGATGTATCATTAGTGGAGGCAAGCTGAGCAACTTGAGGCCATCAACCTTTATTCAACAATTTCCGACAGTCACGTTTCATGTGACCAGGCTTACGACAATAGTGACATATTATATCCTGTGAATCTTGTCGTCGATTATCAGAACCCGGTCTCTGAGTGTTGATGTTCATCCCTTTAGTGACCTTAGAATCATTCCGACTAAAGAGAGCACTATTAGACTGAGGAACAGATGGACCATATGAAAGATTTTCTGTACGGAGGACTCTACTAAAGGCTTCGTCTAGAGAAGGGATCTCGGATCCAGATAGAATTTGTGATTTAGCCATCTCAAATTCTGGCGAAAGTCAATTCAGAAAGCTCATGACACCCATCTTCTCTCGCTGAGCTTGTTGAACCTTTATATCCGTACTAAATGGAAGTAATGTATTAAGTTCTGCACACGCTTTCTTAACTTGCATAACATAGTTCGTAACATACTGTTCTTTCTGTTCTGCATGAAATAAGGCTGTGCAAACTTCGTACATTCTATTAACTTGCTCTTTTCCTGAGTATAAGAACTCTAAAAACTGGAGCAGCTCCTTCACAGAATCACAATGATTCACCAAACCAACAACCTCAGTCTCGATTGAATTCTTGATTTGAATATACAATCTAGCGTCATCACGAAGCCAAGCCTTCCTTGTGTCATCCTCTAGTGCATCCTGATCAATATGATCATCCATCTCTGTACTTCGCAGATAAAACCGAATTGTTCGACTCCAATCATAGTAATTAGAGCCATTTAACTTATGTTCCGTGATTTTTTATGAAAGAGGAACCACATTAGAGACCATCATAGGTTTCATCTCAGCCATTAGTCACAAAATAGAGGCAGCCAATAAACCCAAGGCAAAAAACAGATCTGGACAGCAAGAAGCACAACTAACCCACGGAAATCGTGCAACCCGAGACAAAAACAATCTATATCGTCGAAACAAAGTGGACAGAACGACCGAAAATAACAGCCTGAGACAAACCCAGTCGACGGAAAACGAAACGGAGGCGTCACGCGCCTTCACGCTCCGACGCGTGGCGGAGGACACAGTAACTTCCGACGGCGCGTGACTCACATGCGCGGGTGTTTCCGGCGAACGGCGACGGCGATTCGACTCTCCTGATGGCGGCGCTCCTCCTGAGGTAGGTGGTGTCGACAAACGGCCACTCTAACGTGATGACCCAAACTTCAAACCCTAACCTCACTTGGAAGAAAGAAAACCCTAATCGCCAATAAAAAATTCTAAAACCCTAGAAGTGGCTCTGATACCATGTACTCAGTATAGAGAGAAGAATACACCTCGTATTATTCATAAGAAAGACTAACATATATATAGGTACACAAGGAAACCCTAACTAAAGAATGTACAATTACTATAAAGGACATATATACAAAATAAAATATATATCATAACAATTTGAATTGGAAATTAGCAGTTATAGAAGAGATGAATGCCCTTGAACAAAATAAAACATGAGACATAGTAGAATTGCCAAAGGATAAGAAAACAGTAGGATGCAAATGGGTGTTTACTATAAAGCGCAAAGTCGATGGTAGTGTTGAAAGATACAAAGCCAGACTTGTTGCTAAAGGCTTCACTCAGACCTATGGAATTGATTATCAAGAAACGTTTGCTCTTGTTGCTAAGATTAACTCCATTAGAGTTCTGTTATCTATTGCTGTCAATGCAGATTGGCCCCTTTATCAACTTGATGTCAAGAATGCTTTTCTCAATGGGGAACTCGAAGAAGAAGTATTTATGAATTTACCACCTAGTTTTGAGGAAGTTCTCGGGATTAACAAAGTATGCAGGTTAAAGAAATCTTTATACGGCCTTAAACAATCTCCCAGAGCATGGTTTGAAAGGTTTGGAAAAGCAATCACTGGCTATGGATTCTTCCAAAGTCAAGCAGATCATACTATCTTCTATAAACATACCGGAAATGACAAGATTGTCATTCTAAAAGTGTATGTTGATGACATTATTCTTACCGGAAATGACGAGGCAGGACTGACTACTTTGAAGGAAAAACTAGCTAATGAATTTCAAATCAAAGACCTGGGAGTCTTGAAATATTTCCTGGGAATGGAATTTGCTAGGTCAAAAGATGGTATCCTTGTCAATCAACGGAAGTATATTATTGACTTACTTGAAGAGACAAGATTACTAGGTTGTAGAACAGCAGAAACCCCCATTGAGCCTAATTTGAATATGCAAATTGCAACAGAAAAAGAGGTAAAAGACAAAGAAAAACATCAGAGACTTGTGGGAAGACTTATTTACTTGTCACACACACGTCTTGACATTGCTTTTGCAATCAGTATGGTAAGTCAATTTATGCATGCCCCAGGACCGACTCACTTTGAAGCAGTCTATAGAATTCTAAGATATCTAAAAGGTACTCCAGGAAAAGGAATATTGTTCAAGAAACATGGTCATCTGCATGTTGAGGTTTACACTGATGCTGACTGGGCAGGCAGTGCAACAAATAGAAGGTCTACTTTTGGTTATTGTTCCTTCGTTGGAGGAAACTTAGTTACTTGGCGAAGCAAAAAACAGAGTGTAGTAGCCAGAAGTAGTGCTGAAGCTGAATTTAGGGCCTTAGCCCATGGTATTTGTGAGGGTATATGGATAAAGAGATTGTTGGAAGAATTGAACTCCTCTCAGAAGACACCTATACGTATTTATTGTGACAACAAGGCAGCAATTTCCATTGCTCATAATCCAGTCATTCATGACAGGACAAAACATATCGAGGTTGATAAACATTTTATAAAGAAGAAGATTGATGCAGGAGTAATCTGCATTCCCTACCTTCCTACTACAGAGCAAATTGCTGATGTATTAACGAAAGGGCTCCCAAAGTTACAGTTTGACAAGATGATTAACAAGCTGGCAATGGAAGATATCTTCAAACCAGCTTGAGGGGGAGTGTTGGTTATTTCTGATTATTTGTATTTAATGTATTATATTGTTGGAAATTTATTTCCTTATTTGTATATTGGTGTTTCTTCTATTTAAGAAACTCTAACTCCTCATAAAAATATACAGAAAATATTATCTCCCTTCTTCTATATCTTTTACAAAAGGACATATATACATAATAATATATATATCATAACACGACTATAAATCAAAATGTCATCAAAGTAGACCACAACAAACTTATTGCGAAAAGGGTGTAGAACCCGATTCATCAAACGCATGAATGTACTTGTAGCATTTGAAAGCCCGAATGGCATCACCAACCATTCATAAAGTCCAGTGTTTGTCTTAAAAGCAATCTTCCATTCATTTCCAGGCTTTATTCAGATTTGATGGAATCCACTACAGAGATCCACCTTCGAGAATATCCTAGCACCACCCAATTGATCAATTAAGTCAGATAAGCGAGGGATAAAAAACCTATACTTCACCATAATTCTATTGATGGCCCTGCTGTCCACACACATTCTCCATGTTCCATGGCACTGCTGTCCACACACATTCTCCATGTTCCATCCTTCTTTGGAGTTAGTAGAACTGGGACAGCACAAGGACTAACACTTGGCTGTATGTGTACTTTGTCTAGGAGCTCTTGAATTTGTTCTTGAAGGATTTTATACTCCTTTGGACCCATTCTATAATGAGGTAGGTTAGGTAAAGTGGAACTTGGTATTAAATCGATTTGGTGCTGAATATCCCTCAAAGGAGGTAAAGAATCAGGGTTTTTAGCCAAATCTGGAAAAGACTGTAAAATTCCAGCAACTTGTGAATTAATTGGCTCCTCACTGTCAACCTTTTTTCCTTCTATTTGTATAATGGCCCATAGTTCTTTGCCAAAATTGTGGCCAAATTCTTTAGGCCCAATTACAGTAAACAAATTAGATGGACTTTCAGCCTTGGTTTTCTTTGTAATGGCCGATGTTAATGGCATACGAACTATTTTTTTTCACATCCAAAGCAACTCATAAGTGTTTTCTCGCCCTTTATGAAAATCTTGAACATCGTATTGCCATGGGCATCCCAAAAGGACATGACATGCGTCCATGTCTAGGACATCACAAATGATTTGATCTTTGTAGTTATTCCCTATGGATAAAGGAATAGTGCAAATCTCGTTAACTTGAGCTTCTCCACCTTTCTAGATCCAACTTACTTGATAGAGATTTGGATTTTGGTCGGTTTTCAAATGGAGAAGTTGGACGGCTTTACGCGCGATGACATTTTCACTACTCCCATTGTCAAAGATCACATTACAAATCTTACCATTGATAATGCAACGCGTTCTAAATAGTGTACAACACAAGACAAGTGTTCTCCATCGTCGGCCTCCACATAGGAAACCTCTCCTTCGACTTCTTCAAAATCTTGATCTTCTTCGTAAGGTTCATCCATGACAGCTAGGGTTTTCCTTTGGGGACATTCATTTGACAAGTGTCCTTGTTGTCCACAACTAAAACACTTTCCCAAAGTTGGTCGGTTGTAGATGTTGGTCATCTTTGCACTAGTTCCATTGTGTTTTTGTTGCAGTGGATCGTTGGGAGTTGTCTTCCCTCCCTTTTTCGGTGCTACTTGTGGATGGTCCACCAAGTTGCCAATTCTTTTGCACTTTCTGGTGTGTTTCTTTTAAAGCTTTGGTTGCTTTTTTCCCATGGTGATTTCTGGTTCTTACCCCTTTTTGCTTTGAGTTTCGATTTTCTTCAACTTTTCTGGCCATAGATACAGCCTTTGCGAGATAGTAAATTGGTTGTATATTCACCTTTCTTTTGATATCTTCCCTTAATTCACCAATAAAACGGGCGATATGATGTTGTTCAAATTCGACTAAGTTATTTCGTACACTTAGTCTATGAAACTCTTCAGAATAATCAACAATTGTATGATTTCCTTGGGTACAATGTTGGTATTCATTGTACAATAACTGCTCATAGTTCACTGAAAGAAATTGCTTCCTCATTAGTTTCAACATCTTAGGCCAAGACTCAATAGGTCTTTTACCATACTTTCTTTTGTTAATTTATACTTGGTCATGCGGAAGCTCCTCCTTTCAACTTATAAGTCACCAACTTCACCTTTTTGTCTTCAGGAGTATGGTAAAATCGAAAAAATATTCCATTTCTTTGGCCCAATCTAAAAATGTTTCCACATCAAATTTTCCATTGAATGTTGGGAGGTCCATCCTCATCTTGTAATCATAATTCTGCTGGGTTTGAAAATTTTGGTCTCTTCCCACTTGTTCGGGATAATCATAGTTTCTTCTCCAACTTGGATTTTCATCCTCACTCGAGCTATCATATACTTGAAATCTTGGGTCCTCAAACCGTGGTTCTGGAATTTGGAATGGTGGATATGTATTTCTTGGCAATTCTTGAGGCAATCTTGCAAGGTTTTGAGGTGCTCTTTGATAAAATAATCGCTCTTCGTCCCTATAATAGTCGTGGAAATGGTATTGAGCTCCTGGAGGATTGTTTCTTGCATGTTCTTGCATTCTTCCTTCCTCATTCGGTGGTCATCTTTCAGGCTGTGGTGGGATTCTGTTTCTGCCTTCATGTTGCTGTTGGTTGTCATTGGGCCGGATGGTGATTGTGTCCATTCTTTCAATCAATCTTGAACATTTCTTGAAGTTCAAGTTGGCCATTTCTCAATCTTTCCATGGATTCTTCCATTCTGAGAAAGCGTAGAGAAACTGATTTTGGTGAGAGGATTTCAACTTCATCAACGGTTTGAGTTGTGTCATCACCAAAAGTCACAGGAGCCTTCTTACCCGCCATCAGGTCCTTCGTCGAGGCTTCTCTGATACCAAAATTGATATAACACAAATCTGGGAGGATTCTTGGATTGAAATTTATTGAATAATACCTCAAATACAGCACCCCTATATATAAGGCTATAGACCAGCCTTAGTCAATTAACATCAGTAATTAAACCTAAAGACAGCAGTAAAACTAAACTTAAAAAGTAACAGCTACAGTTTTAAACCAATTACAGCAGTAAAATCAAAAATTAAGAATACAGTCCATAGTAACAAGGATTGAAGGAAACAAATAGGCATGACACTACATCAAATATCATCGACATATACTATTAACACAGTAATATTACTTGCTGAGAAATGTTTGATGAATAAGGTTTGATCAGATTGACACTGAGTATAGCCATCTTGTTTCAACACATTTGTAAACATTTCAAACCAAGCCTGAGGTGACTGTTTTAGCCCATAAAGAGATTTCTTGAGTTTACATACCTTTCCTCTAGTATCGATCTTCAAATCCAGGAGGTCTGTCCATATACACTTCCTCAACTAGGTCACCATTCAGAAATGCATTTTTTACATCAAGTTGAAACAATGGCCAATCTAGATTAGTTGCAATAGAGAGAAGTATCCGAATAGTATTTAACTTGGCGACTGGAGCAAATGTTTCCTGATAGTCAATCCCATAAGCTTGAATGAATCCCTTAGCCACAAGACGAGCTTTGAACCATTCTATGTTGTCGTCTAGTTTGTGTTTGGTAGAGAACTGTGAGCTTGCCTGGAGGCAAATCTATAAGAATCCATGTCCCATTTTTTTCAAGTGCTCGCAACTCCTCTAAAGTGGTTGCTTTCCATTCAGGTCTTTGTAAGGCTTCATGTACTATGATGGGAGTTTGTATCTGATCTAGTTAAGTCACAAACGCTTTAAATATTGGTGACAGATTAGTATAAGATAAATGGTACCGTATGGTATGCTATGGGTATATGGGGAAGATTAGTATGTTAATAGTAAGGGCAAGGGCAAGATGGTAATTAGCTAGGGGTATCTTGGAGATGGTAGTAAGGGTATTAATGGTAATTAGCTAGAGAGTCTTGGTTATAAATAGGAGTAGGGTTTGTGGAGAGGAGGTCATATTTTGGTAAGTCAGCCCTTATTGGATTGGTTGTGGGAGAGACATAGCCCTCTCGAAAGACTATGGGATATTGTAATTTCTTCATTGATATTGCAATAGTTCTATCTTTGTGTTTAATGTGATTTCGTGTTAGGTGGTATCCTAACGCTACTTTCTTTGAGTTGTCCCCTAATACTCTTGTGTTTCAAGAAATAATCTTCATGAATTATTTTAAATAATCACCACAATCACAAGAAACTACTTACTGTCAATACCATATCAAAGCAATGGAGTAATTTTTTTTTTTAAGAAACGAAACTTTTCATTGAAAAAATGAAAAGAGACTAATGCTCAAAAGATGATACAAACTCCACAAGGGAGTGAAACAAGAAAAAATTACAAAGGAAAAATAAAAGCAAATCAAATAAGCATAAAATTTGAAAGAAAGCCCGACACAAACGCTTTGAAAGAGAACCCTCAGATGAACCTTTTAAACGAGGAGACTCGAAGCGAACAAGCCAATGAAAGATTTGATGAAACCTTTCCAACCAAAAATCCGAAAAAAGCTATAACCGCCAACAAAAAACTCATTTTGCATTGTGGAAGAGACCACCAAAAGCCAAGATAACGATCTCACTACTGCACATGACTCCTAAAAAAAAATTTCGGATCTTAAGGACTAAAAATCTCCTCATTCAAGACAGCCCAAATACCTAATTTGACTGAAAATGAAAGCTCCCCATGCACAACAACCGAACTTAACTCCTTTTGCTCACCAACCAATTTTTGACTGGAAATGGAAGCTCCCCATGCACAACCACCGAAATGAATGCCTTTTGCTCACCAACCAAAGAGATAAATCGAACCCCTTGCATAGCAACTGGAGCAACTTCCTCATGCAAGCATATGATGGAAATAAATGCTCAAAGCCTAGAATTCAAAACCCCGGAATGCTTGGTTTCATTTTCCAAGTTTCAGCAAAAACGCAGCCCTCAAGGAAAGAAAATAAAAAACCTGGTCTTCAAGTTCCTCCTTAGGTAAACAACCCAAAGTAGAGCACAACACCGACATCCAAAAGCAATAGAGAAGAAACCAACTGAAGGCTAAATGAAAACATGAAGAATTGAGCGAACAACCACCAAAAACCAAAACCTTAGCGACAAGAAAAAATAAAACCAAAGTAGAACAGCGGAACTTGAATAAAGAGATCAAAACGACACAAGCACAGCTTAACTAACGGTTTTCTTCTGATATCAAGGGAGGAATGCAACTCGAGTCCACAAGCTTCAATAAGAGAGACAAATTTGTGTTAGAGTTCTTATATTAGTATAATTTTATTTTTGTAAATATATTAATTGGGTTGTCCTTTATTGTCTTTTCACTTTCTCCTACTTAGGTTAACCTTGTACACTTGTATATATATTTCTTTAGTGAATGGAATAGAGTATTCTGATTCTCTCAAACCTTTAGCATTAACATGGTATCAGAGACCTGGGGTTTTCTAGGAATTTTTTTTTTTTTTGTCCTTAGGGATTTGTGACCATTAGGGTTTGAGGTTTAGAACATCTTCTTTGAGGGTTTCGTCTTGCTGTGAGCTTTGTGCATCAAATCTACTATCATCATCACAGAATCTATCGCCAGAATCTGCCACCACCAACGAGGTCTGTCAACGACTTATTTTTTCGTCACCACCCGGCTCATTAGAAAGCCCAATCGCCGATCAACAGGTTCGGAAAATAGTCTGCACGTGGACCACACGCGCCCCCGGAAAATTCGCCACCAATTTCATGCGCTGAGGGTGCGTCGCCGGAATTTGCTTCGTCTTGCGTGGGTCAGTTCACCATAGTCTCCTCTTTCGTGTTCTGTGTTGGTTTGGGTCATCGGGTGTTCAGTTTATAGTGTTTAGAGCCATATCTTGTTTGGAACCTTTAGGGTTTGCTATGATTCAGATCTCACCTCTTGTTTATCTGTTTTTTTTTTTTTTTTTTTGAAATTATGGCTGAAAAGAAATGTATAGTGATGTCGGAGATGATTCCTATGGTGTTAAAGGTTACGGAACATAAGCTTAATGGATCTAACTTTTATGCATGGCGAACAAATATTCGTCATTATCTTCGGAGTCTTGTTATGGATGATCACGCCACCGCCGATTCACCACCAACTGATGATACTAAGAAGAATTGGTTACGAGATGATTCTAGACTTATTCTCCAGATAAAGAACTCCATTGAGAGCGAGATAGTTGGGTTGGTTAATCATTGTGAATCTGTCAAGGAACTCTTAGAGTACTTGGAATTTCTTTACTCTGGGAAAGGGAACATCAGTAGAGTGTTCGATGTGTGTAAGAATCTCTTTCAACCTGATCAAGGCGAAAAATCTCTAACGAGTTATTTTATGGAGTGCAAAACTAAGCATGCAGAATTTAATGCTTTGTTGCCCGTGAGTACTGATGTGAAAGTTCAGACTACCCAACGTGAACAATTATTCATTATGAGTTTTTTCGTTGGTCTTGCCTCTAAATATGATATGGCCAAAGATCAAGTTCTGTCTAGCTCAGAAATCTCTTCGTTGGAAGATGCTTATACTCGAATACTTCGTACTGAGAAGTCGCAAGCGATCTTGCCATTTGAGTCTAATAGAGCCTTGGTTGGTCAGACAGGTGAGTATAAAGGAAATAGAGGGGTCGGACCCAACACGTCCAGAGGAAATTCGAACACTCAGAGAGCAAATTCAAAAGATATTGTTTGCCACTATTGTCATAAGCCTGGGCATATGAAACGTGATTGCAGAAAATTGCTGAATAAGGGCCAAAGGTTTTCATCTGCGCATGTTGCCTCTACTCCTGATAACCTTGACAAGTCTATTTCGATTTCAGCTGAGGAGTTTGCTAAATTTCGACAGTAACAAGAGTCATTAAAGGCGTCATCTTCTACTCCCATTACTGCCATTGCCGACACAGGTAACACATCTACATGTCTTCTTTCCTCCTCTTCGAAATGGGTCATAGACTCTGGCGCTTCTGATCACATGACAAGTAATCCTAGTTTATTCTCTAACATTAGTCCGTCTACATCTTCACCTAATGTTACTATAGCTTATGGCACCACCTCTTCTGTTTTAGGATCAGGCACTGTCAATCTTACCACATCATTTTCATTGTCTTCTGTTTTAAGTTTACCACAGTTCTCCTTTAACTTGATTTCAGTTAGTAAACTCACTCGCGATCTTAATTGTTGTGTCTTATTCTTTCCTGATTATTGCTTATTTCAGGATCTTTTGACGAAGAGGACTATTGGTAAAGGGCGTGAATTTGGAGGTCTCTACATTTTTTAATCACAAGTATCCACAGCTGTTACATGCTCTAAAGTGTCCTCTCCCTTTGAAGAACATTGTCGTTTGGGTCATCCATCTCTTTCCGTCTTGAAGAGTCTTCGTCCTCAATTTAATCATTTGTCTTCTTTAGATTGCGAATCATGCCAGTTTGCTAAATTTCATCGTATGAGTTTGTATCCTAGAGTCAATAAACGAGCTAGTGCTCCATTTGAATTAGTTCATTCTGATGTTTGGGGTGCGTGTCCTGTTGAGTCTAAGAGAGGGTTTCGATATTTTGTTACCTTTGTCAACGATTTTTCTCGTGTAACTTGGTATATTTAATGAAAAATCGTTCTGAGTTGCTTTCTCATTTTCGTAACTTTCATACTGAAATTCGAACTCAATTTAGCCATTCTCTTAAAGTTCTACGGAGTGATAATGCTAAAGAATACTTCTCCCATGCTCTTAGTTCCTATTTAAGAGAACATGGAATTCTCCATCAATCCTCGTGTGTTTATACTCCATCTCAAAATGGGGTTGCAGAACGCAAGAATCGACATCTCCTTGAAACAACGAGAGCCTTAATGTTTCAGATAAATGTCCCAAAATACTTTTGGGATGATGCTATATCGACGGCTTGTTTCTTAATAAATCGCATGCCCTCTTCAATTTTAAAGGGTGAGATACCTTATAGTATTTTGTGCCCCAAACTCCCTTCATTTCCTCTTACACCTAAAATCTTTGGTTGTATTTGCTTTGTTCAGGATGTTCGCCCTCAACTCACTAAACTAGATCCAAAGTCCTTAAAATGTATATTCCTTGGTTATTCTCGTGTCCAAAAAGGGTATCGATGTTATTGTCCTAGTCTCGATCGTTACTTTGTCTCTCCTGATGTCACATTCTTTGAAGACTCTTCTTTCTTTTCTCCTTCTTTGAGTCAGAGTAAGGGGGAGCATAAAGAGGATGAGGATGATTTTCTAGTTTACACAATTCTCTCCTCATGTGAGCCCTCTAGAAATTCATCTCCATTTGTTCCTGTTTCTTCTCATCCACCTATCACTCAGGTTTATTCCTGACGACCACCCTCTTCAGTTTCATGCCATGTCCCAGATTCTTCTTCATCATTGGATCCAGGCACAAGCAATGATCTTCCTATTGCTCTTCGTAAAGGTAAGCGTCAGTGCACATATCCTCTTTCCTCTTTTGTTTCATATAACCATTTGTCATCTTCTACCTGTTCTTTCATTGCATCCCTACAGTCTTTATCTATTCCTAAGACTGTTCATGAAGCTTTGTCTCAACCTGGTTGGCGTGCTGCAATGGTAAAGGAGATGACTACTTTAGATGACAATTGTACTTGGGATTTAAATTCTCTTCTTGCAGGAAAGAAGCCTATTGGTTGTAAGTGGGTCTTTGCGGTTAAAGTCAATCCATATGGGTCTGTCGCTTGGTTAAAAGCTCGCCTTGTTGCTAAAGGCTACACACAAATTTATGGGGTTGACTATTCTGACACTTTTTCTCCTGTGCTAAAATGGCTTCTGTCAGATTATTCATTTCGTTAGCATTTATTCATCACTGGCCGTTGCATCAGCTTGATATTAAAAACGCCTTTCTTCACGGTGATCTTGTGGAAGAGGTGTATATGGAGCAACCTCCAGGATTTGTTGCTCAGGGGAAGAATGGAAAGGTATGTCGCCTTCGTAAATCCTTGTATGGATTAAAACAGAGTCCACGGGCATGGTTTGGAAAATTCACTCAGATGATTGAAAGCTTTGGAATGAGAAAGAGCAAGTCAGATCATTCTGTCTTTTATAAGCAATCTGAGAGTGGTGTCATCATGTTGGTTGTGTATGTTGATGATATTGTTATTACATGTGATGACACATTCGGCATCCAATCACTGAAGACCTTTCTCCATAGTTAATTTCACACAAAAGATTTGGGAATTTTGAAATACTTTCTAGGAATTGAGGTAATGAGAAGCAAGAAGGGAATCATGTTATCACAGAGAAAATATGTAATTGACTTCTTGACTGAAACAGGGAAGTTAGGAGCTAAGCCATGTAGTACTCCGATGATGCCTAATTTACAACTCACAAAGGAGGGAGAATTACTGAAAGATCCAGAACGATATAGGAGGTTAGTGGGAAAACTCAATTATCTTACAGTAACTCGACCAGACATAGCTTATTCAGTGAGTATTGTGAGCCAGTATATGTCTTCTCCTACTCTTGATCATTGGTCTGCAGTTGAACAAATTTTGTGTTATTTGAAGGCAGCTCATGGGCATGGTTTATTATATAAGAGTCATGGACATATTAACATTGAATGTTTCTCAGATGCTGATTGGGCAGGATCTAAGGAAGATAGAAGATCAACTTCAGGATATTGTGTATTCGTGGGTGGTAATTTGGTTTCTTGGAAGAGTAAGAAATAAAATGTGGTATAACGGTCAAGTGTTGAATCAGAATATAGAGCAATGGCACAATCTGTATGTGAATTAGTCTAGATACGTAAACTTCTTATGGAATTGGGATTTGATATCACAACACCAACAAAATTATGGTGTGATAACCAAACAGCTCTGCATATAGCATCTAATCCGGTGTTTCATGAACGAACTAAACACATTGAGGTTGACTGTCATTTTGTACGTGAGAAGATACAACAAGGTTTGGTATCGACAGGATTTGTGAAGACTGGAGAGCAATTAGGAGATATCTTCACCAAGCCATTGAATGGAGCACGAATAAATCACCTCTCTAACAAGTTAGGCATGATGAATATATATGCTCCAACTTGAGGGGGAGTGTTAGAGTTCTTATATTAGTATAAAATATATTAATTGGGTTGTCCTTTATTGCCTTTTCACTTTCTCCTACTTAGGTTAACCTTGTACACTTGTATATATATCTCTTTAGTGAATGGAATAGAGTATTCTGATTCTCTCAAACCTTTAGCATTAACAATTTGCAAGGCACTAAAGAGGGAGGAGGAAGAAGAGTTTCCTTGTCACAATCCTGAAATAATGAAGCGAAAGCCTCTGAATAAGAGTCATCAATAACTTCACCATCCATATTAATAACCGAAGGTTGTAAAACTGATTCCACACTACTCATGCTAACATTAGATTCAGCATTAGAATCAACACATCGTGAGGGAGAAGAAAAATGAGGAGTAGTCGGATCTTTTGTCGAGTGAATAACTCCCTTGGTTAAGACAACAACTCGATCTACTATGGAGAAAACTAATTGGCTTCTAGGATTGAGGGGTAAAGGATGTGAAGGTTCTAATGTTTTTATTGCAACTTGCTTTCCAGGGGGGACCAAGACTCTTGAACAAGCTTCTTCAAGTATATTAGAATTCAAAGTATTATCCTCCAGATTTGGATGGATGGGCCCTCTTTTTCGAGTATATGACAAAGGATAAGCTGCAATAAAACGATTTTTCACTTCTTTAACACTCAAGGGAAATGAAGACTCTAAATCCCTAAGGGATGCACCAAAAGGTGTCCCGGAATCCACGCAAACAATAGGTGCCTTTTCAGACGACATCTCCTTCAAAGCCATAATTTCAACTGAAGAGTCATTTTCATTATCAGTCATTTTCATTAGAAACCGGTTCAGAAGAATGTTGCAATAATAAATGTGGTTGATCATGCAGGCCTTTATAAATTAATACTGTGTTGATATTCATGAAATCCAATGCTGCCTTAAATGGATCTGGAAGTTGGTTTATGGGAGAACCAATCAGAGGTAATGAAACGATTTCCTTTGGCAAATTTAATTTTTCAGATGGTTAGACAGCAGGTGGCAAAGGACAAAACATTGGTGACTCATCTTCCAAAACCGCTGAAGGAATCAATGTCTTTGAAGAAATGTTCACATCAATTAAGGACTCCTTGGAAACCACATTTAAAACAACGGATCCATCATTTAAAGGTTGCTGAATATGCAAGCTTGAAGCATTAAAACCTTCGTCAACTATCTCCTTAAATGCTACATCCAAATTCTGCTCATGCACACTAACAACTCCTTCATTAGCCATAACCTGGATATTGTTTAAAGGAACGAGGCCAGCTGTTTTTTGATACTGACCATGCAGTGGAGGAACATTTGAACCATCAACTACTGCCATAAATTCATCCTCTTGATGCACAACAAAACCTTCATCTTCCATTACTAGATGCACTCTTCTTAAATCAACAGAATTCGAAAAGTTACCAATTGATAAATCACCATGACTACTGCTAATTGGAGGATCTAATGACGAGATATCCCCAAAGCGAAGAGAGAAGTTTCTGATTTTCCCATCCATTACCTCAATCTGCTGGGATGAAACCACAAATGTTTCTTTTAACTTCAATTCGGGCGGTTGTACAATCAATAAAGTTTAGAGTTTGGGAAGAAATATTGACCAAACCCCCAAAGTGTTCTGCTTCAAAACAAGAATGCTTCCAATAAGACAGGTAAGTTCTTCAAAGAAATCCAACCACCATATCCTTCTGTAAACTCCGGATGAGAATGCTTTTCTTGAGACCAGTTCTCAATTTTCAAATGTAATCTCCAATTAATCTCCACTTACCATCAAAGATGAAATCAGAAAAATCATCACTCAATTTCAACAAAGCCTGGTGCGCCATAAAAGGATTAATTAAAACCTTGAACTTTAAAAAATCCTCTAAAGTACTAACATCGTTCCAAGAGTTGTGGGCAAGCAACCTGGAAACCACGAAAACTGTTTTGAAGTTCAATTCCACCACTTCTCTATCTTTCCTTACCTAAAATGAAGAAGCATCTGCAAATTTCTTAGAGGGCACTGCAACTGAATGAATGTAACTTCTGTGAACTTGCTTGTCCTTGGCCACCCCCGACTGCATCTCTCCCTCCTCAGACAGAATTGGAACAAGAAGAGATGACTGCTTATTTTTCTTAAATCTTAAGAGAAAATCATTTACCATTTCCCAGAAGACGACCCATCCTTTCTTATTAAGACCAGCAGGTACTTGTAATATTTTCCTTCCTCCAGTGAGAGGCCAGACTGCACATTCAAATTTCCAACACTGGGAAGATCTAAACTTCGCCAAACGAATCGTCCCGAATTCATCCCTAATCTGCTTTCTAAAGAACGAGTGCACATGGTTTTGCAAGATATCAATCATGGAACGTTCAAGCCAATTCAAATGAGAGACGAAGAGGGGAATCTTCTGCTTATTCTTCATAACGTCAACAAAAAACACAAATGCAAAAATAAATGTTGCGGATGCAGCAACTCTTCACCTCCATGGTAAACGAAAACAACCAACCAACTTTAACATAATAGAGACTGAAAAGATTAACTAACCGGGAAGATGAAGTGCAAGAAAGGAGTAGGATGTGTTATAGTATATATGTAGATTTAGGAGCTTATTAATCCTTTGTCCTTTATTGTAATTTTACTTTCACTAGTTTAGGGCTTCCATGTATGCCTATATATATTTGGCTCTATTGTATAGAATGAATAGAAAAACTCTCATATTTGATCTCACAATAACATGGTATCAGAGACACTAGGTCTTTCCTAGGCAATTAGGGTTTTGTGAGTTTTGAGAATTGTGAACAATTAGGGTTTGAGGTTTGGAACACCTTTTTGGAGGGTTTGGTCTTCTACCTTAGGTTTTGTGTTTCACCACCGCTGCCAAGGTCCACCATCGCCACCGTCACCGGAATCCGCCACCACGCCGCCCCTCTCCGGTGTATTTTTTGGTCACCGCCTAGACCAAATGAAAGCCCACTTGCCGATCAGAAGGTACGTGAAATTTGGCCAGAAAAATCCCTGCGTGTGGACCTCACGCGCCGCTTGAAGGTTTTGGCGTCATTCCCACGCGCCGGCGCGTGTGGGCGCGTGGGTAGCCAGAATTTGCTCCGATTCTGTGGCTTGCTGTTTTGTCCAACTCCCGACCTGTTTATGTGGTTATTTTGTTCATAATTGGCTTGTGTTAGAAGTTGGTTTGGAAAAGAATTGGAGGTTTTTTGATTGGGCACTCCTCCCCAACAAATTTTTCAGAAGTTTTTCAGAAGTTCTGCAGTCAATTGGGTCTGATTTTGTGGTTTTACATTCGTCATTGATCTATGGCCGAACGAAAACTCGAAGTGATGTCTAATGTGGTTCAATCGCAGCCTCAATCCACCTATGGTTCATCTAAGAAGCCATTTGTTAATTCTATTGCCGAGTTTGCTAAATTTCAACAATGCCAGAAATCATCGAAAGCATCTTCTTCATCATTTGCGCTTACCCCTATTACAACCATTGTTGGGTCAGGTAACATGAATCATTGTCTTCTCTCATCTTCTACCAAATGGGTCATAGACTCTGGTGCTACCGATCATATGACAGGTAATCCCAATTTGTTTTCCACCCTTTCTTCATCTACATCCCTTGCTAATGTTACTTTGGCAGATGGATCAAAATCGTCTGTCCTTGGATCTGGCACAATAAATCTAACCCCATCTCTTTCTTTATCATCTGTTCTACATTTACCTCAACTTTCCTTTAATTTGATCTCTATTGGTAAACTCACTCGTAACCTTAATTGCTGTGTCTTATTCTATCCTGGCTATTGCTTGTTTCAGGATCTTGTGACGAAGAAGATTATTGGTAAAGGACATGAATCTGGAGGACTTTACACTTTTGATCATCAAGTACCAAAAGTTGTCTGCTCTGGAGTCGTTTCTCCTTTTGATGCCCATTGTCGTTTAGGTCATCCATCTCTTTCAGTACTAAGAAAGCTTTGTCCTCAATTTCATAACTTGTCTTCATTAAATTGTGACTCATGTCAATTTGCCAAACTTCATCGTCTTAGTTCGAACCCTAGAATCGATAACCGAGCAAGTGCACCTTTCGAATTAGTTCATTCTGATATTTGGGGTCCTTGTCCTGTTGTGTCCAAATCTGGATTTCGATATTTCGTTACCTTTGTTGATGATTACTCTCGCATGACTTGGTTATATTTTATGAAGAATCGTTTTGAGTTACTTTCTCATTTTTGTAACTTTCATGCTGAAATTCGAACTCAGTTTGGTGTTTCCCTTAAAATCTTGAGAAGTGACAATGTTGGTGAGTACTTTTCTGAAGCACTTAGTGCATACCTTTGTAAGCATGGAATTCTTTATCAATCATCTTGTGCTGATACTCCATCACAAAATGGAGTTGTTGAACGAAAGAATAGGCATATTCTTGAAACTGCAAGAGCATTATCATTTCAAATGCGTGTTCCAAAGCATTTTTGGGTTGATGCAATTTCCACAGCCTGCTTCTTCATTAATCGTATGCCTTCATCTGTTCTTAAAGGTCAAATTCCTTATCATGTTTTATTCCCAACAAAACCTTTGTTTCCTCTTGAGCCGAAAATATTTGGTTGCACTTGTTTTGTTCGAGATGTTCGTCCTAATCTGACAAAATTAGACCCCAAATCTTTGAAGTGCATCTTCTTAGGCTATTCTCGTGTTCAAAAAGGATATAGATGCTTTTGTCCTAGTTCGAATAGGTATCTTGTATCTCGCGATGTTATTTTCTTTGACGACAAACCTTTTGGTTCATGTTTGCCTAGTACGAGTCAGGGGGAGGATGACGATCTTTTTATCTACACACTTGTGTCTCCTACACCTTCTTCCGATCCATCTCCTTTGACATCTGACCCTACTCGCCCACCTATTACTCAAGTCTACTCTAGACGGCAACAACCTCCAAGTGAATGTCTTGTACAAGAAGATTCTTCGTCATCAGGTCCAGGACCAAGTGACGAGCTTCCTATTGCTCTTCGTAAAGGTAAACGTTCTTGTACTTTTCCTATTTCCTCTTTTGTCTCTTATGATCACTTGTCATCTTCTACATGTTCGTTTATTGCATCTCTTGAATCTATCTCAGTCCCTAACACTATTCATGAAGCCTTGTCTCATCCTAGTTGGCGCAATGCAATGATAGAAGAGATGAATGCCTTAGATGATAATGGTACCTGGGATTTAGTATCTCATCCTATAGGAAACAAAGCTATTGGATGTAAATGGGTGTTTGCAGTTAAGGTCAATCTGGATGCTTCAGTTGCTCGATTAAAAGCCCGCTTTGTTGCCAAAGGCTATGCTCAGACCTATGGAGTTGATTACTATGATACATTTTCTCCTGTCGCTAAATTAACTTTTGTCAAGTTATTCATTTCCATGGCTGCTTCTCAATGTTGGCCTTCGCATCAGCTTGACATTAAAAATGTATTTCTCCATGGTGATCTTCAGGAGGAAGTTTATATGGAGCAACCACTAGGGTTTGTTGCTCAGGGGGAGAATGATAAAGTTTGTCGCCTTCGCAAATCTTTGTATGGGTTGAAACAAAGTCCACAAACATGGTTTGGAAAATTTAGTCAAGCACTTGAGCAATTTGGAATGAAGAAAAGCAAGTCGGATCACTCTGTCTTCTACCGACGAACTAAGAGTGGTATCATTCTGCTTGTTCTATATGTTGATGATATTGTTATCACTGGAAATGATACATCATGCATTTTATCTCTCAAAACTTTCCTCCAAAGTCAGTTTCATACTAAAGACTTAGGAACGTTAAAGTACTTCTTGGGCATTGAAGTAATGAGAAGTAAGAAAGGTATCTTTATGTCACAAAGGAAATATGTGCTTGATTTGCTATCTGAGACAGGAAAATTGGGAGCCAAGCCATGTAGTACTCCAATGATGCCTAATCTGCAACTTACAAAAGATGGAGAACCATTTAAAGATCCTGAGAGATATAGAAGATTGGTTGGAAAGTTGAATTATCTTACAATGACACGACCAGACATAGCTTATTCAGTAAGCATTGTGAGTTAGTTTATGTCTTCACTTACAGTGGATCATTGGGCCGCAGTACAACATATTTTATGTTATTTGAAAGTTGCACCTAGACGTGGGATCTTATATAAAGATCATGGTCATATGAAGATTGAGTGTTTTTCAGACGCCGATTGGGCATGATCAAGAGAAGATAGAAGATCGACTTCTGGCTATTGTGTTTTTGTTGGAGGCAATTTGGTCTCATGGAAAGTAAGAAACAAAATGTAGTCTCTCGATCGAGTGCTGAATTAGAATACGGAGCTATGGCACAATCAGTATGTGAAATAATGTGGGTACATCAACTATTGATCGAATTAGGCTTCAATACTACTGTTCCAATCAAGTTGTGGTGTGACAACCAAGCTCCCTTCATATTGCATCTGTTAGGTATCCAAACACAGAAAAAACGCAGAAAATACGAATAACACAAAGAAACTAATATATTGCAATATCAAAGGACGTTACAATATAACAATAGCCTTTCGAGAGGGCTATCTCTCTCCCAAAGTCCCACTATGGACACTCTACTAAAATTCTCCACCCAAAACTAAGGACCCTAACACTCCTATTTATAACCAAGACACCCCTAACTAATTCTCAATATACCCCTTACTGACATACTACTAATCCCATACATAAACCCATACTATACTATACTAGTACTCTCACAATACTGGGCCCTTCAAAACACACCTTGTCCTCAAGGTGTGGGTTGTGCAGCAACCATTACAACAAAATACCCATTCCCAAGAGCTAGCCATACACTAACAATGGCTGAAAAACCCAATACCCAAACCAAAACCAAGCCTACGATAATTCTTAGAGAGCAATTTCGGGAACCAAGCCATCAACAACAAAAGCAACATCTTCAGTTATACGAAAATTGTTACTCCATCATGTAGCCTATCTTTTAAAGCAGTAACTCCAAGGACTTCAAACTTCCGTTCTAATCCTTGGCAAACTTCAGCTAACCTCCACTCCCTGTCAACCCATGAGCTATTAGCTTTCTTAAACAAGAAAGCCCCTTCTTGATACTCATCTTTCTCTAGTTCATGCCAAGCCAAATATAAAGTGAGGAGCCCCAATTTAGCATCTTGTTCCACGATTTCAGTAAAATTTCTTGTTTGCTGGCCCAAAATCTGTCGTAACTTTCTTCCATCGGCTCTTCGATCTCGTTCTCCAACAGCAAGTGAGTTTTTGCATTGATTTGTAGAAACAATAGCTCTCTATACCTGAGTTTTAGGAGATTGAATTGGAGAAAGAGTGATGTGGCTATTTTTCCCCGAGTTGAGGTGTCCAAACCAGGGAAGCTTTTTTAAATAAATCTTGTTTTTCTCTAATGGGCTTGACCCATAGTTTACTTGCTGCCCTAAATTAAGAATTGGCCCACCCATGAACACAGATTTGCTCCCTCCCTTTATTGCCGACAGAATGCCCCTTCCATTTATTGCCGACAGAATGGTGCCTTTATCCATGATATCATATTGGGCTTGTCTGGGCCCATTTAGCCCATTCCCAATTATTGAATGTTTTCTGCGATGTAACTCTAGCCATATCCATCGAAATCTTCCCTTCCTCTGCCTTTGAGCCCTCCCCCGTGCTTTCATCTCCGACCATACCCATCGTCGACGACAATGACCTCTCGTAGCCATTTGTATCACTTTTTTTCTGATTTCTTCATAACCGTCTCCCTTTGATCCCTCTACCACCTTTTTTCGAACCTTGCGCCGGCGTCTTCCTCGAAGCTTCGTCTCCCACCATACATCTGTGTATTGTCGCAAACAGTCTCTGTTGGACTTTTCCTTTCTTCATTTTTTTCGAACCTTGCAGGTACCGAAACCTTCCCTCCCCCTTAATGGTCGTTGATCCCACCCTCGAAATCCAGCCTTCGACATGCTGAATATTCCAGCCCATTCGCGCGTGGTCTTCAAACTCCAACTGAATACATGTCGGTCCCCTCTCGATCGCCTCTCTACGATCTCCTTCTTTTCGGATTGTCGCACTAACTTCGCCTTCCTTCCTCGCCAACGTTTTGCAACTCTCCTTCTCCCTCGTTTATGAAGACTTGACCGAACGTTGTATTTCTCAGATCCAATCACATTACCTCTTCTAGTTCCTTCTCCATCCCTGTTACACTGAAAGGATTCATTTCCATCGACAGTCATCGGTTCTGTCGATTCTTCCTTCTTTTCTTCCATCTTCTGTTTATGATGAGAGCTTTCAACAATTGCGAAAGTTAATCGAACCTTCTCATTGGAGATTCCAGTCATCATGGCTCTTTGATTCTCTATTTCGGCCACCAATCGATCCATGCTCTTGGCTATCCTCTGTAAAGCTTCTTTCATTTCAACCACATCCTTCTCTATTCTCTCTATTCTCTCTTCCAATTGTTTTTGCGCCATTTTCCAGGATGAACGTGCTCTGATACCAATTTGTTAGGTATCCAAACACAGAAAAAACGCAGAAAATACGAATAACACAAAGAAACTAATATATTGCAATATCAAAGGACGTTACAATATAACAATAGCCTTTCGAGAGGGCTATCTCTCTCCCAAAGTCCCACTATGGACACTCTACTAAAATTCTCCACCCAAAACTAAGGACCCTAACACTCCTATTTATAACCAAGACACCCCTAACTAATTCCCAATATACCCCTTACTGACATACTACTAATCCCATACATAAACCCATACTATACTATACTAGTACTCTCACAGCATCCAACCTAGTATTTCATAAGCGAACTAAACATATCGAAATTGATTGTCATTTTGTTCGTGAGAAAATTCAACAAGGTTTGGTGTCTACTGGATATATGAAGCAGGAGAACAATTAGGAGATATTTTCACGAAAGCTTTAAATGGAGTTCGAATAGATTATCTTTGTAACAAGCTGGGCATGATTAGCATATATGCTCCAGCTTGAGGGGGAGTGTTATAGTATATATGTAGATTTAGGAGCTTATTAATCCTTTGTCCTTTATTGTAATTTTACTTTCACTAGTTTAGGGCTTCCATGTATGCCTATATATTTGGCTCTACTATATAGAATGAATAGTAAAACTCTCATATTTGATCTCACAATAACAGGATATAGGCTGAATGCCGAAAAGCTGATCAATTAACAATGGCAAGAAACTAGGAATAACGGCAAGTATAGGTTAAGCATACTGGAAACGGGAGGAGAGACGAGAGAGCGTTTTTTTTTTGTGGGGGGAGGGGGGGGGGCGGGGGGGGGGGGGGGGGGGGGGGGGGGGGGGGGTGGTGGTGGGGGGGGTGGGGGAGGGGGACCCAATTGATCTTAAGCAATGGAATAATTTTCTTCACCTGAATATCACAACCTTCAATAAGAGAGGAAAATTTGCTTGGAACGGAGACTGGTAATTTAGCCTAACCTTCAGAATCATTCAACTGAACATCAAGATCAACACCCTTATTCTGAAAAATTAAATCAAAGGCCGTAGCAAGAGATTCCTCCTCCACGAATTCATTAATTTCGACATTCAAAATCTGATTTTCTGTTTCAATACTACTAACACTAACATCTGAATCATCATCAGAGTCAATATGGGTTGGGAAAGAAGGTATAACCCTGTTTGCTGGATTGGAGGAAGGAGCAAAAACACATTTCGTCAGAGAAGGATGTGAATGAATAATTGAAGAAGTAAAATGATGGGAAGATGATGAATGTGCAATCTCATTGAATCCAGGTTAAGGAGAATCAGATGGAGGCAAGGCAGGAATCAACAAACGAGAGCAAGACTACTCAAGTGCATCAGGTTTATAATTGGAATTCTCAGAAAATCAATTAATGATAACATTCTTTTCAATTTTCCGAGAATAATGGAGAGGAAATGCCTCAGTTAATCTCTTCAAAGCCTTTTTAGGATTAGAAGGACTTAAAGAATCTTGATCCAAATTATTCTTGAGAATAATATCTGTAGACAATAACGCCTCCTCAATTGTGGGGGTAAATTGACCAAATTCTCTCTAATAATTACCTTAGTAACAGAAGTCTCCTCATTAAAAGAAGAATGCAATAAATTCGGGGACTCATGCAAGGCATCCGTAATTAAATCTACATTGGTAACCAAAACTGATGAATTGATATCCTTCTCATGCAACGATTACCTCCTTCTCCTTCGTAAACCCAACCAGCCCATTTGAAATTAATACACAATTATCATCGTTCAAATTTTCCCCATTCTTGTCATTAATACCATTGGTGTCAATACGCAACAAAGAACTCGGTTGGTGAGAATGGTCAAGTAAGGCTGACTGAATTAAATCATGTTCAACAATAGGATTAGATTCATCTTGTGAGAAGGAAAATCCTACATCTTCCATAAACTCTTTTTAAGTCAATTTCATTAACAAAATCACTCAAGGATAAATCCCCACGGATAGAACTTGGAGGAGAGAGAATCCAGCAAGAGGCTTTGAGAGAGAACTCCAAAAAGAGGCCTTTAGACAGGCTGCTTCAAAACTTTCAAACCAATGAAGTTGCTTGTTATATGGCCACTTGCAAGCGGTTTTGCCAAATTTTCCTTGAATCATCAGAATCACATCCTAATATGAGGGCACTAGCAGCCTTCACAACCTTGCTAATTGATCGTGAAGCACCATAAACAGCCAAAACAAGTGCACCTCCCCAACCAACTATGCCAGCAGTTTAGCGGCTTGATTTCCTCTTAAGCTGAGATAGTGCTTGTAAGATTTGGATCTTGGCCTTTCAAATAAGCAGAGACGGGGCCCTACTAGACAGCAGTATAAACGATGCCATTCAGCTTCCCTGTTTCCAACATCCTTTCTAAAACGAACAGAAGGCCACCCGTCAAAATCAGCTTGATTCCAAGGTTGAAGAAAATCTGAATTTGAAGTATCCTCCTCCTGAAAGATCTTTAGAATTTTTAACAGACGGTGATACCTTGCTGGTGAAAAATGAAACCCTAAAAATGGCAATCAAACTGCAATTCTTGTGGAAGGGTAAGACAAAATTACAAGGTTTTAAGCACTTTGAGGGGCTTCGGACTTGGAAAAAAATTTATTCCTCAAAGTCTTCTTAATCTGAATCCTCCTAAGTCACTATTTGTAACCACCCCACTCTAGCAAACATTGCTACTTATAAATTTTGATGGAATAAAATAGGGCAAAACACATTTTTGGTTCATCAGTTTTGCGTTTGGTTCCATTTTGGTCCTTGAGTTTTCAAACTCAACAAATTTACCCCCAAGCTTTACATTTGGTAGCATTCTTAGTCCCTCTGTCAGCTTTTCTGTTAATTTCTAACGGAAAGCTGACGTGGCACCTATTTTTTATTAAAAAAAAAAAATTTCTAACTTTTTAATTATTAAACTTAAAAAAAATACATTTTTCTTATTTTCTTTTTTTTCTCTTCTTTCTCTCTCTTCCCTCTCCCTCTCCCTCCATCTTCCATCTTCTTCTTCCTCCAATACATGGCCACCGCCGCCTGTCGTCAGCAATTGCCGCTCGTCACCAGTAACTACCGCCGGCAATTTTTTTTTTTTTTTTTTTTCATTTTTCCTTCTTCTTTCCTCTCCAATCTTTCTTTTTTTCCTTTTTCCCTTCCTCTCCTTTTTTTTTTTAAACGAAATCTCCAATTTCTTTTTTTCCTTTTTCCCTTCCTCCTTTTTTTTTTTAAACGAAGTCTCCAATTTCTTTTTTTCCTTTTTCCCTTCCTCTCCTTTTTTTTTTTTAAACGAAATCTCCATTTGAAACGAAAGGGGAAGGATCTGAAACAAAGGGGGAACCCCCCCCCCCCCCGATTTGGTTCATATGTGAAACAAATCGAGGGAGGTTTCCCCTTCGTTTTTTTTTCGTCTGAAACAAAAGGAGAGGAAGGGAAAGAGGAAAAGAAGAAAGATTTAAAACATGTTCTTGTTCTTCAATGTTCTTGGTATTTTTTGAAACAAGAAACAAACTTTTCATTGAAGAAATGAAAAGAGACTATTGCTCTAAAATACAATATTCCAAAAATTCCAAAAAAAAAACAAACAAAATATAACATCTAACAAGAATTAATAAAAACATGCCAGTTTAATTTTATATCAGAAATAGAATAATCTTCAAAAGCTTTGGAAAGAGCACACCAGAAAGCTAGGAGAATAGTGTCGAATCTAACATCCCAATCAGAAAACTTATCTTCAAAAGTTCTCTAGTTTCTTTCAAACCAAACATCATAAATATGGCCTTCACTGTATTCACCCAAAGAAGAGAAGCTCTAACATTCAGCTGAGGCCCGATGATAAGATGAAGAACATTGAGCTTAACACCATTGGAAAACACCCAACAAACGTTGAACATCTAAAAAAGCTTGAACCAGCACTTAGCAGCAAAACCACATTCAAAGAAGAGATGATACATGGATTCCGTGTTCTGAAAACACAGTAGACAAACCGAAGGCTGGAGCAAAAACTGTAGCAACTTCCTTTGCAAGACTTCCTCGAATCACTAGATGGAACAATGCGAGAATATCCCAACAAAGACAGCAAGCTCTGGAATTCAACAATTTCCCCATCCTTCATCAGCCTGCTACAAACAATATTCAAACATATGCAAATTCAATAACTCTCCCTTAGCCAAAGAGCGAATGGATAGTTCATAAGGGGGCAAACCCGAATCTTCTGCTTTGGAGACCAGCAAATCAATATCATCCAGCAAGTCCTTTTCCTTCCTATTACTTACAAATTCAGCAAACCAAGGCTTAATAGCCACTTTCAAATTTTGCAGCCTCAAGGAAATGACAAAACCAGCCCACCCATAAGCATTATCCTTCTTTAGAGAATTCTCAATAAGCTCAATAAGCTCAACACATTCCTTTATAGTCAACTACGAATTGAAAAATCTAAAGGGAAAAGGATGCCATTGAAAACTTCCAGCTTCAAACAACAAAGGAGAATGATCAGAAAAAATTCGAACTTGCCTAGTAACTCTTGAATTCTCAAACAAATTATCCCAATCCTTGTTAACAAAGAAACAGTCAATCAGAGAGTGCGAACTATCCTCCCCAAGTTTTGACCATGTGAGTTGCCATGTGAGTTGCCCATTTGCCATAGGAATCTCCAGTAGACCCTACTCTTTAATAAATTTATTAAATTTCTGCATGCCCCTAGTTTGCCTTCTCTGAAGAAGACGCTCATGAATCCATCTTGTTACATCAAAAACACCTCCAACACACTAAGGCCTATCACAATAAACAGCAAGAGATCCCCATTCCTCCCATAAAAACTTCCATTCCTTATAATTGTTTGGCCCATAAACATTTGAAATCCAACACTTTTTCCCCTAAAAGGTAGAAAGCATAAATCAAAATAGTATACCCACCCTTCAAAATTTCAAGAACTCAAATTTTACTTACAACCCAATGAATTAGCATTCCCCCAGAACGTCCATAAGCTTCTACATGCACCCGATTCACCTCTCTTGAACTCCAAATTGATTTAACAAATCTCCTATCAATCGATGCCATTTTTGTTTCCTGAAACATTACCACATCCGGACACAAACGTTGCAAAAAATTCTTCAAACTCACTCTCTTAGAGCCGTCTCCCCAACCTTTAGTGTTCCACTACAGAATCTTCAATTCTTCGATGCCAAAGAGGAAGATTGTACTACCTCCGAAAATTGCAACCCCCTGGCTTTAATTAAGGTGTCAAATTTGCTCAATTCTGAATGCAAATTAGAGTTCCTTACCATCAAAATACCATCATCTCCAATCTGATTTTTAACGACTGAATTTGGAGATTTAAAAACACCTTCCAAATTGACCACCGGAGAGTCTTCCACCAACAAATCATCAGTTTGTGACAAGTGATTATGAATATCCTTCTCCGGACTACTAAGACTCACTTCAAAGTCATCATCCAGCTCCTCAATCCCATTTAAACAAGAAAAATCAACCTTTCGAATGACTGGATCATTAGGCTTCAAGATAGCTCTATCAAAATGAGCCCCAGCGGGTTCTAATTTGCATTCATCGATACTCACCACTTGCTCAGGAACAATCAAAGGAATCTCAGCAACAGCATCATTAACCTTGCTCGGAAGGAGTATTTTGGATACAGATTCTTCAAAATTCTTTACAAGGAACAGTGAGGAAGTATTAGCTTTCTGAATTGCCAAATCTTTATTAACTTTTCTAGTATAATATTTAGAATACGTAGCACAAAAATTGTCCCTCACTTCCTTTACCAAGCCTGGAATAGGTGATTTTTTAATCACGGAAGCAATCTGACCTTCTAATCCTTCTGAAGAATCCCCACCTAAAACCTCTCCACCACCATCAATCGAAGTTACCTCTTCGTGTTCAAAAGAATTTTGCGGCTTTTGGAAAAGTTCAATAGAAGATGACGACTGCCCCTTCTCTTTTAATACCTCCCATTCCTTCACAGCATTCCCACTTAAAGGATCTTCAAAAGACTTGTACGACTGGCAAGGCTCTTCATTAAAGAGAAACATTAAAGATAGATCTTTACTGTTTGGAGTTGCCACAATCTCCTGAGCTTCCACTTCTTTCCGAGACATTGAATCGGTGTTGATCATTAAATCTGGAATCAATACATCTTGAATCTGCCCAATACTCCCATTGTCAGAATTTAAAACCGACTCATCAACCAAATTTTCATCCAAAGGCAAGGAATTGGATTGAAGCACCTCCTCACCTTCCATGACTTGATAAATGCGCTTTAAATCCACTGAATTTGAAAAGTCCTTCAGGACAAGAGAATCCAAAAATAATTCAGGAGGCTCCACCGAAGACATCCCCAAAACTAATTGCAAAATTTCCAAGAGAGCCATCTTGAATATCAATAGAAGCTGGAATAAAACCACAAAGCTTCTTTCTGACCTTAATTCGGGCAACTGAGATATCAAGAAGATTCATAGTATCTAACGCAATATCTTCTAATCCTCCAAAATGATGACCAATTGCTTCAAAAACACTTCTTGTCCAGAATTTAAGTGGTAAATTCCTGATTGAGATCCATCCTCCATAACTATGAATAAATTCTGAAAAACTATGGAGCTTATTGGACCAATTCTCAATCTTCAAATGAAATTTCTCCACTAACTGCCATTTACCATTTTTGGATAAAATTGCTTCATTTACACCTCCCTCTACAAGGACCAAGGCCTAATCAACCAAAAAAGGATTGATTTGAATGCTCACCTGAAAATAGGACTCCAAAGCCTCCTTAATCGCCTTCCACTCAACATGAGCAAAAAGTTTTGAAACCACCAGCAGCTTCTCAAACTCCAAAACAACCACCTCCTATGGCTTCCTAATCCAAAAAGATGAACCCAAGTCCTTGGGATACTGTTGAAGAGACATCGATATGTCCACCTTCTTAGCTTTAACTTGCTTCAAATGGTCCCCAAGCTCGGTAAAAGTACCGAAAGAAATATTCAATGAATGATTCCCAAACACCACCGACAGCTCAAACCCCTTCAAAAAGTCTAATATCATCTCCATAAACACAACCCATCCTTTCTTTTGAAATCCCAATGAAACTTCAATAACTTTTCGTCCACCAGTGTAAGGCCAAACAACACATTGCGCAAACCATCCTACAGTCGAGCGAATTTTGAACAATCCCACCGTTCGATCTTCATCTTTAAATTTCCTTCGATGGAAGTACAACTCATAATTCTTCACAAGAGCAGCAACTGATTCCGCAAACCACTTTAGGTGTACCAATGACAATGAAATTTTCGCACCCTTTGAGAAATTTTCAATAAAAATAGTGTTCTTCTCACTCCAAATGGCAGAAGTACGATTGATTCACACAACAACTCTTGATCTCCATCCAGTCGCATCAATCGAGATTGAAATCAAGGGAAGTATTGACCCAACTCTATCGAGTAGCCCTAAGTTGAAACGTCAATCGAGAAAAGAACGAGGAAGAAAGGACACAAAAAAAAAAAAAAAATTCCCCATTTCGCATCTCCGTCTAGGGCTCAATGTTCTTGGTGTTCTTCAATGTTCTTCATTTTCTTCAACTTTTTTTTTCTTCTTCATCCTCCTTCCTTGTCTTCTCTTTTTTCTCCTTCTTCCTCTCGTTTCCAACCCCAAATCATTCTAGATTGTTGTTCAGGTGTGGAACGAAATTTAGATCTGAACGATCTGGAACGAAATCGTTCAGATCTGTAACAAAATTGTCCAAATTGTTCATGTCTAGATCTGAATGATCTAGAACGACATCGTCCAGCCCACGCAAAGTGCCACCGTTCGTTTGTCGATACTGATACGCGCAAGAGCACGTCGTTGATGCTTGAGGTCGCCGGCCGGAGCAAATCACCACTTGGAGGCTTCAACGTATGGCATTTTTGTGTCGAACAAACACCCAAACAGTTGCCTCTATGCGTGCACAGTGTCACGGTCGTAGATCTTCAACCGTGCGGCGCCATGATTTTTCACCTAATCATGGCCAGCTTTAAGGGGAACTCAAGCCCCAATACATTTTTCGCCCAGCTTTGTAGCTTAGTCGGACCTTAGGCGAGGTTCTTTCCCTCAACCAAGCTTCATTCAATATGCAGCGAAAGTATACTTGGTCATACACGTCGCCCGTACGTGATTTTCTCTCAAACGCGACTCTAGCCGACTTACCTCTACTCTAGGCCAAGTCCTAAGGCTCAACCTTGCCTCTACACTAGGCCAAGGTCATTAGAACGCAACGTCGCTTCTTAGAACATCATCTCTCAACTCTTAGACATGTCCACAATGTCTCTACATTAGTCTGGAACTTCACCGGGACTCATCCGGATCCTTCGTTGGGCCAAAACGGCCGTAAAATGCTCAACCGGAGCTTACCGGGTGATTCTGGCACTTATCGGCACTTACCGGTGATTATAATGCTTACCGGGTGCAACCGATGCAAACCGGAGCTTTTCGGGGCATTATAATACAAACCGGGACATATCAGGCAAGTAATGTGCAAACCGAAAACTATCGAGTCCCACTGATGAATAGTGATCCCATCCCGAGCCTCGGGAGGTCACCTGACTTAGCCGCTCGTTCGGACATGCTATCGAAATCCTTCCCATGGGTCGCCTTCATAATCGGGGCCTCTTGGACATCCATCCATCAGAGTCATATCGAGGCATGAACCCTTCCGTGTCCATGCCGAGTCATTCTCGCGTCGCTGGCCGCTACCGGGTCCTATGGTCAAACCTCTAGCCCATGGGAAGGGGGGCAATGTCGGCACACCCGTGCCGCCCGACACTGTCTTAGGAAAACCCATTCCACAAGAAGACGCCCAAGACACTCGTCTTGCAGATGCTGGCCCATACCATGACACACTCATGTGCCATGGGGTAGCTCGCTTAGGCCCTGAGGCCCAGGGGTGGTGGAGAGCTAACACCATGCCTCCCCCTAAGGTAGACAATTGAGATTTTAGCTCCTGCCACCCATGCATGTCAATTTGGCGAGGGATCATACGCCAGCGTGGAGCGCTCGTCTGGACTCCGATCGACACGAAATCTGGCGAGCTTCTATCTTGCCCATATACGGACTTAACTTCAGCGCCGCACGTCAAAACTCATGACGGAACCCCGACTTTCGAGGATATGGCTGGGGCCCCATCTGACCCCCACTAAGCTTGTCACTGACACCCCTGACAACATAGTTGTCTTCTTTTTTTGCTTGTATCTCAACATGGCATTCAAGCCCACTCATGTTGGTATGTTAGATGATGCACCGTCCTCCTCGATCGCATCATGGCACTTGTCTTCTCGTGGCCCTCGCGTGGCCATATGGGCGACACGCGTTGCATCTGTCTATGCCGTGAGGGTCACAACTTACTCTCTTCTTAGCATGGTTGTGACACACAGCTGCTGGATAGAGAATCGCCAAAGTAAGCCTCGCCGGAAGGGGCATTCGCCGAAGAAGGAAGTTGAAGAATGAAGGGTTGTTGGAAAATGAAGAAGAGGGAAGAAACAAAAGAGGAGAGGAAGATTAAGAACAAGAAGAAGATGAAGATGTTACTTTTTTGTCTTTTTTAATATTTTTGTATTTTAAATGTTTTGTTTAATGTAATTTTTAAAAAATGTTTTGTTTAATGTTTTGTTTTTAATAAATTAAGATAAATAATATTATTTAATAGATTAATGTCATGTCAGCAACTTAACAAATATAATATTAATATATTTATGCCACGTCACTCTAAAAATAATTAAAAAAAAAAAGTCCAATCGGCCCTACATAACAAAAAATTGACGGAAGGACCAAAAGTGTTAACAGTAAGGACCAAAAAGGAGACTATCTCAAACCTCATAGGCTAAAATGTCGAGTTTGAAAACTCAAGGACCCAAATGCAACCAAACCCAAACCTTAGGGACCAAAAGTATATTTTTCCCAAAACAAGATTTGTATTCCCATGAATTAAAAGTAAGAAATACACAGCCCTCTTATATTTTTTTGAACAAGATATGAAACTTTTCATTAAAGAAATGAAAAGACACTTATGCTCAAAAGATACAAACTCCACAAGGGAGTGAAAACGAAAAACAATAAAAACAGAAAAAAAAAAATCAAAAAGAACTACAAAGAGGAAATAAAAGCATGCCAATTAAGGAGAATATCCTGCAAAGAAAATTCATCAAAAAGCTACAAAAGAGAACACCCTGAAGAAGCTTTTTTTTTTAACAAGAAAACAACACTTTTCATTGAAGAAATGAAAAGAGACTAATGCTCAAAATGTACAAACTCCACAAAGGCAGGAATGAAAGCAAGAAATCAAAATTACAACTTATAGAGGATTAATAAAAACATGCCAACTCAAACTAATATCATAAAGGGAAAAGCCCTCAAAAGACTTGGAAAGAGCACATTAGAAGGAGGCCTTGAGGTGAATAGAATCAAACCAATCACTCTAGCTTAAGAATTTGTCTTCAAAAGTTCTCTGATTTCTCTCAAACCAAACCTTGGAAAAAGTGGCTTTAACCGCATTTAACCATAAAAGAGAAGCTTTAGCATTCATTGAAGGCCCAATAAGGAGCTGCGATACATTTTCCTTAAAGCTATTGGGAAAGACCCCGCTGACGTTGAAATAATGAAAAAGTTTGAACCAACACTCCAATGCATAACCACAGTCAAAAAAGATGTGAAACAAGCTTGTTCACATTATAGGAGAAGCTTTTAAGCAAGCTAAATCAAAACGATAGACGGAGGAGAGAAAACTAAAACACATCCCTCTTATATAAGAGAAAGGCTCAACGGAAAGGAGAATCAAAATGAAAATAAACTATTGACTAATTTAAATATTTACAGCTAATATTTACTGATAATTAACCAACACTACTATCTACAAATATATCCTTAATAATACCACAATGACGATCTTATTCCAATCCCATCACACACTAAATAGGGATCCAACACCCAGAGACAGCATAAACAATATAGTAAAAATAAAAAATACTCAATTAAGGGAGACAAGAGATTGCAGAAAAAGCAATACCCATGTATTTACAAAATTTGGATGTATGGCACACATGTATGTGAGAGAGAGACTGCAAATAAATTTCGCAAAATTTGATCAACGAATTTGGCTACACAATTAACAAAAGTTTTATTCCAATAAGATAAATAGATGCAAATATAACTATCAATGACAAAGAGAATACATATTTAAACTAAGTAATACAAATAATAACAACCGAGCTCACATAAGAGTTACGATTACCAGTTTCAAAGCATGTCTCATGCCCAGAAAGACGGCAGATAATGAGTACTCAGAAGAACGAAGAAACTCCAAACCACAAGAGAGACCCTTTGTGTTTGAAATTTGCTCCAAGGCATGCTTTCCAAACTGCCTGACATTCTGAATAAAAGCAATACATCCATATATGTGCATTTTTGAATGAGAATAAAAATAAAAATGGAAAGGATAAACCAAAGACTTAAAATCATTTTAAAAAAGGAAACAGAAGAAAAGGGTAATGCATTACATCACTAGAATCAAAAAGTGAAAGGATCAAACTTTCCCCCATTCTCGGCTCCCAAGTCCACTGCTTCCTAAGCTCTCCTTGCCCCAACAGTACTAAGAAATGAGCAGTCAACCTGAAACAGATGTAGACTGAATTGAACCAAGTAATCATAGAACCTGTCACCTACTAGATAAAGCACAAATGTACTAAAAGCTTTGCAGCCTAGAACAAATTTTAAAAGATAACTCTGAACAGCTCAAAATAAATTTTACATGTAGATGAATGCCAAAACCTGTTAAATGTTTTTATTAAAGGAAGCAACATTGTGCACACTTTTAGTGAGTTTTTTGAATCTTTCCCATCCCCACCATCATCAGAACCAGTTGGCACCGTCCATCCCAGTGCACTGGAGATTTCAAAAGAAGAAGACGATATCCAAGTTCTCAGCGGAAGTTCACCTTCAGCAGTGGTTTCAGATTCTACCATAGAAAAATGTGATCGAGCCCAGAAAACGGCTTTAGAAAATGATACTGGCAGAACCAAGGGATCAATATCAACCAGAACATCAATCCATAACATAGGAATGCACATCCACTGTTTAAATTCTGTCGAAATTATATTGCTCTGCAGACTGAATCCACCCCAACAATTCTCATCCATTTCATTGGGAGCAAAAATAAGTATGTTCTCATCTTCAGCAACGTCAAAGTTATGATTCATGTTACTTTCATTGGAAAGTGGTACTGTACAACCATCCAGCATTGAATGTATCAATGCAGCAGCATCTGATACTATAATAGATTGTATAAGCTCAAATGCAGGTTGTCTCAGTGAGCTGTGAAGAGAAGAATCCTTCAGTGATGACACAAGAGAAGGGCCCCTGGTCAATAAAAAAATGACAACGCAGTCACACAATCTAGTAGTAATGTGAAGAATGACATTTATTACACTAAATAGTGACCCAACAAATCTGTAGTCATGTAATTTCTCTGTCCTTGGCTACTCAATGCAGTAACCACAAAGAAGCTAAAATATTTATATCTTGTTGGAAGCCACAAAATTACGTATTAAAATGTTATAAAAATTATCAATTAATTTTCCCTACTAATAGCATGTGCCAGCCTCCTCGGACCACAAACACTGACCAGGATTTGAACCTTATACTTCAGGTACCTCCTCATAATTTGCAAGAAAGAGGGCTGCAAGGTTACGTACAATATGCCAAACTAAGCCTTGATGTCTGCAACTTTACAGATATCACTCAGATCTTCAAACACCAAATTCAAATTGAAGAAGAAAGTGATTTAGAAAAGGAATCGAGTGGGTATACATGCATGCATACATACATATATATAAGAACACACGTAGGTAACTGTTCTAATAAGTCTCATCTATGTAAAAGACCTATAACCAACACAAAAACATCAGATATGACAAGGTTCCAAAAACTCTAGAGCAACTATCTACAAGCAAGATGATTCCTATGTTGTGAGCATAATAAGGACAGTACAGGAAAGAAATCATAAACAAAGTAGATTGGCAACATCTTAGCCAGAGTAAATGTAATCCCTTTGAACAGCAAAGGTAGGGGGGAAAATGCTCTCTTCTCTCTCCTTCCCATCTCCCTTTCCATCCATCCTTTTCCAACTGATTCTTTATGCCAGATTCTGCACCAAAGTTAAGTAATTCTTCCTTGGTTGGTTTTATTTTTTTCAGTTTTAGCTTTTTACCTTTTTAAAGTAATGGCTTTAAGAAGTTGCTGCATAGAAAATAAGTATTTCTGCATTTGGCTCGAACATGATGGTTGTTCAACATATTATCATCATCTTTACAGAATAACAATGTATCATCAGCAAACTGTAAGATAGAAATGTGCACCTTATCTCTGCCCACAGTAAAACCTTCATAGAGACCTTGGCGACACATATTGTCGATTAAAACAATCAACACTTCCGAAACCAAGAAGAATAATAAAGGTGAGAGAGGATCACCTTGTTGAAGACCTCTTGAAGAAGAAATCCTTCCTCTACGCCGCCCATTAATGAAAATAGAAAATTTCGGATTTCTTACACAATCCAGAATCCATTGTATCCATTTATCACAAAACATTTTCAATCTCAAGACTTCTTCCAAAAAATCCCAATCAACACTGTCAAAAGCTTTTTCAATATCAATCTTCAGCACCCAACCAATCTTTTTCTTGGCCATGTATTCTTCCATCACTTCATTAGCTATAAGAATGGGGTCGAGAATCTGACGACCTTCAACAAACGCACTTTGCAAGTCTGAAACAATAGAAGGCACGATCTTCTTCAGACGTTCAGCTAGAACCTTAGCAAGAATTTTATAGTATGAGGATATTAAACTTATAGGCCTGAAATCTTTCACAGAATTAACAAAATCTTTTTTCTGAATGAGACATATAAAGTCTCCTTTTGTGCTGCATTAATGTGACCGTTGAGATGAACCTCATTAAAAAACCGAAGGAAATCAAATTTCAAAAACTTCCAAAATTTCAGATAAAACTTGTTGGGAGTGCGACCAAAGTCCCACATCGGCTAGATAAGGGGAAGATCATGGGTTTATAAGTGAGGGAACTATCTCCATTGGTATGAGGCCTTTTGGGAGAACCAAAAGCAAAGCCATGAGGGCTTATGCTCAAAGTGGACAATATCATGCCATTGTGGAGATATGTTGAGGGTAGTTGTCCCTAACAAGTGGTATCAGAGTCATGCCCTTGAGCCGTAATCAGTAGAACCCTCAGGTGCCGAACAAAGGAGGCGAGCCCCGAAGGCATAGTCATGGTGGAGATCCGTGGTAGAGAGCTCTATCGGATAGGCGGTGTGCTCCGGTAAAGGAGTTGGCCAGAATAAGAGCTAGACGGATAGATGACTATTTGAGGGGAGGCTCGGTTGGTACTTTGTTCGAGGGGAGGATTGTTGGGAGTGCGACCAAAGTCCCACATCGCCTAGATAAGGGAAAGATCATGGGTTTATAAGTGAGGGACACTATCTCCATTGGTATGAGGCCTTTTGGGAGAACCAAAAGTAAAGTCGTGAGGACTTATGCCCAAAGTGGACAATATCATACCATTGTGGAGATATGTTGAGGGTAGTTGTCCCTAACAAGTTGTTATTGTGAGATCAAATATGAGAGTTTTTCTATTCATTCTATACAATAGAGCCAAATATATATAGGCATACATGGAAGCCCTAAACTAGTGAAAGTAAAATTACAATAAAGGACAAAAGATTAATAAGCTCCTAAATCTACATATATACTATAACACTCCCCCTCAAGCTGGAGCATATATGTTAATCATGCCCAGCTTGTTACAAAGATAATCTATTCGAACTCCATTTAAAGCTTTCGTGAAAATATCTCCTAATTGTTCTCCAGTCTTCAAATATACAGTAGACACCAAACCTTGTTGTATTTTCTCACGAACAAAATGGCAATCAATTTTGATATGTTTAGTTCACTCATTAAATACTAGGTTGGATGCAATATGAAGGGCAGCTTGGTTGTCACACCACAACTTGATTGGAACAGTAGTATTGAAGCCTAATTCGATCAATAGTTGATGTACTCACATTATTTCACATACTGATTGTGTCATAGCTCTGTATTCTGATTCAGCACTCGATCGAGAGACTACATTTTGTTTCTTACTTTTCCATGAGACCAAATTGCCTCCAACAAAAACACAATAGCCTGAAGTCAATCTTCTATCTTCTCTTGATCCTGCTCAATCGGCGTCTGAAAAACACTCAATCTTCATATGACCATGATCTTTATATAAGATCCCACGTCTAGGTGCAGCTTTCAAATAACATAGAATATCTTGTACTGCGGCCCAATGATCCACTGTAGGTGAAGACATAAACTGACTTACAATGCTTACAGAATAAGCTATGTCTGGTCGTGTCACTGTAAGATAATTCAACTTTCCAACCAATCTTCTATATCTCTCAGGATCTTTAAATGGTTCTCCATCTTTTGTAAGTTGCAGATTAGGCATCATTGGAGTACTACATGGCTTGGCTCCCAATTTTCCTGTCTCAGATAGCAAATCAAGCACATATTTCCTTTGTGACATAAAGATACCTTTCTTACTTCTCATTACTTCAATGCCCAAGAAGTACTTTAACGTTCCCAAGTCTTTAGTATGAAACTGACTTTGGAGGAAAGTTTTGAGAGATAAAATGCCTGATGTATCATTTCCAGTGATAACAATATCATCAACATATAGAACAAGCAGAATGATACCACTCTTAGTTCGTCGGTAGAAGACAGAGTGATCCGACTTGCTTTTCTTCATTCCAAATTGCTCAAGTGCTTGACTAAATTTTCCAAACCATGCTCGTGGACTTTGTTTCAACCCATACAAAGATTTGCGAAGGCAACAAACTTTATTATTCTCCCCCTGAGCAACAAACCCTAGTGGTTGCTCCATATAAACTTCCTCCTGAACATCACCATGGAGAAATGCATTTTTAAAGTCAAGTTGATGCAAAGGCCAACATTGAGAAGCAGCCATAAAAATGAATAACCTGACAGAAGTTAATTTAGCGACAGGAGAAAATGTATCAAAGTAATCGACCCCATAGGTCTGAGCATAGCCTTTGGCAACAAGGCAGGCTTTTAATCGAGCAACTGAACCATCCGGATTGACCTTAACTGCAAACACCCATTTACATCCAATAGCTTTATTTCCTATAGGACGAGATACTAAATCCCAGGTACCATTATCATCTAAGGCATTCATCTCTTCTATCATTGCATTGCGCCAACCAGGATGGGACAAGGCTTCATGAATAGTTTTAGGGACTGAGATAGATTCAAGAGATGCAATAAACGAACATGTAGAAGATGACAAGTGGTCATAAGAGACAAAAGAAGAAATAGGAAAAGTACATGAACGTTTACCTTTACGAAGAGCAATAGGAAGCTCGTCACTTGGTCCTGGATCTGATGACGAAGAATCTTTTGGTACAAGACATTCACTTGGAGGTTGTTGCCGTCTAGAGTAGACTTGAGTAATAGTTGGGCGAGTAGGGGCAGATGTCAAAGGAGATGGATCGGAAGGTGTAGGAGACACAAGTGTGTAGATAAAAAGATGGTCATCCTCCCCCTAACTCGTACTGGGCAAAGATGAACTGAAAGGTTTGTCCTCAAAGAAAGTAACATCGAGAGATCCAAGACACCTATTCGAACTAGGACAAAAGCATCAATATCCTTTTTGAACACGAGAATAGCCTAAGAAGATGCACTTCAAAGATTTGGGGTCTAATTTTGTCAGATTAGGACGAACATCTTGAACAAAACAAGTACAACCAAATATTTTCGGCTCAAGAGGAAACAAAGGTTTTGTTGGGAATAAAACATGATAAGGAATTTGACCTTTAAGAACAGATGAAGGCATACGATTAATGAAGAAGCAGGCTGTGGAAATTGCATCAACCCAAAAATGCTTTGGAACACGCATTTGAAATGATAATGCTCTTGCAGTTTCAAGAAGATGCCTATTCTTTCATTCAGCAACTCCATTTTGTGATGGAGTATCAGCACAAGATGATTGATGAAGAATTCCATGCTTACAAAGGTATGCACTAAGTGCTTCAGAAAAGTACTCCCCAACATTGTCACTTCTCAAGATTTTAAGGGAAACACCAAACTGGGCATCAAAACGACAATGGGCATCAAAAGGAGAAACGACTCCAAAGCAGACAACTTTTGGTACTTGATGATCAAAAGTGTAAAGTCCTCCAGATTCATGTCCTTTACCAATAATCTTCTTCATCACAAGATCCTGAAACAAGCAATAGCCAGGATAGAATAAGACACAACAATTAAGGTCACGAGTGAGTTTACTAATAGAGATCAAATTAAAGGAAAGTTGAGGTAAATGTAGAACAGATGATAAAGAAAGAGATGGGGTTAGATTTATTGTGCCAGATCCAAGGACAGACGATTTTGATCCATCTGCCAAAGTAACATTAGCAAGGGATGTAGATGAAGAAAAGGTGGAAAACAAATTGGGATTACCTGTCATATGATCGGTAGCACCAGAGTCTATGACCCATTTGGTAGAAGATGAGAGAAGACAATGATTCATGTTACCTGACCCAGCAATGGTTGTAATAGGGGTAAGCGCAAATAATGAAGAAGATGCTTTCGATGATTTCTGGTATTGTTGAAATTTAGCAAACTCGGCAATAGAATTAACAAATGGCTTTTTAGATGAACCATAGGTGGATTGAGGCTGCGATTGAACCACATTAGACATCACTTCGAGTTCTCGTTCGGCCATAGATCAATGACGAATCTAAAACCACAAAATCAAATCTGAAACCACGAAATCAGACCCAAATGACTGCAAAACTTCTGCAAAAATGCGGAAAAACTGATCTGAAAGCAGTGCCCAATCAAAAAAAAACTTCTAATTCTTTTCCAAACCAACTTCTAACACGAGCCAATTATGACCAAAATAACCACATAAACAGGTCAAGAGTTGGACGAAACGACAAGCCACAGAATTGGAGCAAATTCCAGCGATCCACGCGCTCACACGTGCCGGCGCGTGAGAATGACGCCAAAACCTTCTAGCGGCGCGTGAGGTCCACGCGCAGGGATTTTTCCGGCCAAATTTCACGTACCTGCTGATCGGAAAATGGGCTTTCGTTTGGTCTGGGCGGTGACAAAAAATACGCCGGAAACGGGTGGCACCGGCGGCGGATTCCGGTGCCGGCGGAGGATTCTGGTGGCAGCGGTGGATTCCGGCGGCGGAGGCGGATTCCGATGACGGTGGAGACGGCAGACCTTGGCAGCAGTGGTGAAACACAAAACCTAAGGTAGAAGACCAAACCCTCCAAAAAGGTGTTCCAAACCTCAAACCCTAATTGTTCCCAATTCTCAAAAATTCACAAAACCCTAATTGCCTAGGAAAGACCTAGTGTCTCTGATACCATGTTATTGTGAGATCAAATATGAAAGTTTTTCTATTCATTCTATACAATAGAGCCAAATATATATAGGCATATATGGAAGCTGTTAGAGTTCTTATATTAGTATAATTGTATTTTTGTAAATATAATAATTGGGTTGTCCTTTATTGTCTTTTCACTTTCTCCTAGTTAGGTTAACCTTGTACACTTGTATATATATCTCTTTAGTGAATGGAATAGATCATTCTGATTCTCTCAAACCTTTAGCTTTAACATGGTATCAGAGCCCTAGGGTTCTCTTGGAAAATTTTTCGTCCTTAGGGATTTGTGATCATTAGGGTTTGAGGTTTAGAACACCTTCTTTGAGGGTTTTGGTCTTGCTGTGAGCTTTGTGCATCAACTCAACCATCATCATCACAGAATCTGTCACCGGAATCCGCTGCCGCCGCCACCACGAGGTCTGTCAACGGCTTAATTTTTCGTCACCGCCTGGACCATTAGAATGCCCAGTCGCCGATCAGCAGGTTCGGAAATTTTGGTCGGAAAATAGTCGGCGAGTGGACCACACGCGCCGCCGGAAAATCGCCGCTAGTTTCACGCTCCGGCGCGTGGAGGCGCATGCCCCGCAGAAATTGCTCCGTCTTGCATGGGTCAGTTCGCCGTGGTCTCCTCTTTCGTGTTCTGTGTTGGTTTGGGTAATCGGGCGTTCGGTTTATAGTGTTTGGAGCCATATCTTGTTTGGAACTTTTAGGGTTTGCTGTGATTCAGATCTCACCTCTTGTTTATCTGTTTTTTTTTAAATTATGGCTGAAAAGAAAGGTATAGTGATGTCGGAGATGATTCCTATGGTGTTAAAGGTTACGGAACATAAGCTTAATGGATCTAACTTTTATGCATGGCGAACAAATATTCGTCATTATCTTCGGAGTCTTGATATGGATGATCACGTCACCGCCGATTCCCCACCGACTGATGATACTAAGAAGAATTGGTTACGAGATGATTCTAGACTTATTCTCCAGATAAAGAACTCCATTGAGAGTGAGATAGTTGGGTTGGTTAATCATTGTGAATCTGTTAAGGAACTCTTAGAGTACTTGGAATTTCTTTACTCTGGGAAAGGGAACATCAGTCGAGTGTTCGATGTGTGTAAGAATCTCTTTCAACCTGATCAAGGCGACAAATCTCTAACGAGTTATTTTATGGAGTGCAAAACTAAGTATGCAGAATTTAATGCTTTGTTGCCCGTGAGTACTGATGTGAAAGTTCAGACTGCCCAACGTGAACAATTATTCATTATGAGTTTTTTCGTTGGTCTTGCCTCTAAATATGATATGGCCAAAGATCAAGTTCTGTCTAGCTCAGAAATCTCTTCGTTGGAAGATGCTTATACTCGAATACTTCGTACTGAGAAGTCGCAAGCGATCTTGCCATTTGAGTCTAATAGCACCTTGGTTGGTCAGACATGTGAGTATAAAGGAAATAGAGGGGTCGGACCCAACACGTCCAGAGGAAATTCGAACACTCAGAGAGCAAATTCAGGCGATATTGTTTGCCACTATTGTCATAAACCTAGACATATGAAACGTGATTGTAGAAAATTGCTGAATAAGGGCCAGAGGTTTCCATCTGCGCATGTTGCCTCTGCTCCTGAGAACCTTGACAAGTCTATTTCGATTTCAGCTGAGGAGTTTGCTAAATTTCGACAGTATCAAGGGTCATTAAAGACGTCATCTTCTACTCCCATTACTGCCATTGCCGACACAGGTAACACATCTACATGTCTTCTTTCCTCCTCTTCGAAATGGGTCATAGACTCTGGCGCTTCTGATCACATGACAGGTAATCCCAGTTTATTCTCTAACATTCGTCCGTCTACATCTTCACCTAATGTTACTATAGCCAACGGCACCACCTCTCCTGTTTTAGGATCAGGCACTGTCAATCTTACCACCTCAATTTCATTGTCTTCTGTTTTAAGTTTACCACAGTTCTCCTTTAACTTGATTTCGGTTAGTAAACTCACTCGCGATCTTAATTGTTGTGTCTTATTCTTTCCTGGTTATTGCGTATTTCAGGATCTTTTGACGAAGAGGACTATTGGTAAAGGGCGTGAATCTGGAGGTCTCTACATTTTTGAACCACAAGTATCCACAGCTGTTACATGCTCTAAAGTGTCCTCTCCCTTTGAAGAACATTGTCGTTTGGGTCATCCATCTCTTTCCGTCTTGAAGAGTCTTCGTCCTCAGTTTAATCATTTGTCTTCTTTAGATTGTGAGTCATGTCAGTTTGCTAAATTTCATCGTTTGAGTTTGTATCCCAGAGTCAATAAACGAGCTAGTGCTCCATTTGATTTAGTTCATTCTGATGTTTGGGGTCCGTGTCCTGTTGAGTCTAAGAGAGGGTTTCAATATTTTGTTACTTTTGTCGACGATTTTTCTCGTGTAACTTGGTTATATTTAATGAAAGATCGTTCTGAGTTGCTTTCTCATTTTCGTAACTTTCATGCTGAAATTCGAACTCAATTTAGCGGTTCTCTTAAAGTTCTAAGGAGTGATAATGCTAAAGAATACTTCTCCCATGCTCTTAGTTCCTATTTAAGTGAACATGGAATTCTCCATCAATCCTCGTATGTTTATACTCCATCTCAAAATGGGGTTGCATAACGCAAAAATCGACATCTCCTTGAAACAGCGAGAGCCTTAATGTTTCAGATGAATGTCCCAAAATACTTTTGGGCTGATGCTGTATCGATGGCTTGTTTCTTAATAAATCGCATGCCCTCTTCAGTTTTAAAGGGTGAGATACCTTATAGTATTTTGTGCCCCAAACTACCTTCATTTCCTCTTACACCCAAAATCTTTGGTTGTACTTTCTTTGTTCGGGATGTTCGCCCTCAACTCACCAAACTAGATCCAAAGTCCTTAAAATGTATATTCCTTGGTTATTCTCGAGTCCAAAAAGGGTATCGGTGTTATTGTCCTAGTCTCGATCGTTACTTTGTCTCTCCTGATGTCACATTCTTTGAAGACTCTTCTTTCTTTTCTCCTTCTTCGAGTCAGAGTAAGGGGGAGCATAAAGAGGACGATGATGATTTTCTTGTTTACACAATTCTCTCCTCATGTGAGCCCTCTAGAAATTCATCTCCAGTTGTTCCTGTTTCTCCTCACCCACCTATCACTCAGGTTTATTCTCGACGACCACCATCTTCAGTTTCATGCCTTGTACCAGAGGCTTCTTCATCAGTGGATCCAGGCACAAGCGATGATCTTCCTATTGCTCTTCGTAAAGGTAAGCGTCAGTGCACATATCCTCTTTCCTCTTTTGTTTCATATAACCATTTGTCATCTTCTACCTATTCTTTCATTGCATCCCTACAGCCTTTATCTGTTCCTAAGACTGTTCATGAAGCTTTGTCTCAACCTGGTTGGCGTGCTGCAATGGTAGAGGAGATGACTGCTTTAGATGACAATTGTACTTGGGATTTAGTTTCTCTTCCTGCAGGAAAGAAGCCTATTGGTTGTAAGTGGGTCTTTGCGGTTAAAGTCAATCCAGATGGGTCTGTAGCTCGGTTGAAAGCTCGTCTTGTTGCTAAAGGCTACGGCCAAACTTATGGGGTTGACTATTCTGACACTTTTTCTCCTGTTGCTAAAGTGGCTTCTGTCAGATTATTCATTTCGTTAGCATCCATTCATCACTGGCCGTTGCATCAGCTTGATATTAAAAACGCCTTTCTTCACGGTGATCTTGGGGAAGAGGTGTATATGGAGCAACCTCCAGGATTTGTTGCTCAGGGGAAGAATGGAAAGGTATGTCGCCTTCGTAAATCCTTGTATGGATTAAAACAGAGTCCACGGGCATGGTTTGGAAAATTCACTCAGGTGATTGAGAGTTTTGGAATGAGAAAGAGCAAGTCAGATCATTCTGTCTTTTATAAGCGGTCTGAGAGTGGTGTCATCATGTTGGTTGTGTATGTTGATGATATTGTTATTACAGGTGATGACACATTGGGCATCCAATCACTCAAGACCTTTCTCCATAGTCAATTCCACACAAAAGATTTGGGAATGTTGAAATTTTTTCTAGGAATTGAGGTAATGAGAAGCAAGAAGGGAATCATGTTATCACAGAGAAAATATGTAATTGACTTCTTGACTGAAACAGGGAAGTTAGGAGCTAAGCCATGTAGTACTCCGATGATGCCTAATTTACAACTCACAAAGGAGGGAGAATTACTGAAAGATCCAGAACGATATAGGAGGTTAGTGGGAAAACTCAATTATCTTACAGTAACTCGACCAGACATAGCTTATTCAGTGAGTATTGTGAGCCAGTATATGTCTTCTCCTACTCTTGATCATTGGTCTGCAGTTGAATAAATTTTGTGTTATTTGAAGGCAGCTCATGGGCATGGTTTATTATATAAGAGTCATGGACATATTAACATTGAATGTTTCTCAGATGCTGATTGGGCAGGATCTAAGGAAGATAGAAGATCAACTTCAGGATATTGTGTATTCGTGGGTGGTAATTTGGTTTCTTGGAAGAGTAAGAAATAAAATGTGGTATAACGGTCAAGTGTTGAATCAGAATATAGAGCAATGGCACAATCTGTATGTGAATTAGTCTAGATACGTAAACTTCTTATGGAATTGGGATTTGATATCACAACACCAACAAAATTATGGTGTGATAACCAAACAGCTCTGCATATAGCATCTAATCCGGTGTTTCATGAGTGAACTAAACACATTGAGGTTGACTGTCATTTTGTACGTGAGAAGATACAACAAGGTTTGGTATCGACAGGATTTGTGAAGACTGGAGAGCAATTAGGAGATATCTTCACCAAGCCATTAAATGGAGCACGAATAAATCACCTCTCTAACAAGTTGGGCATGATGAATATATATGCTCCAACTTGAGGGGGAGTGTTAGAGTTCTTATATTAGTATAAAATATATTAATTGGGTTGTCCTTTATTGTCTTTTCACTTTCTCCTAATTAGGTTAACCTTGTACACTTGTATATATATCTCTTTAGTGAATGGAATAGATCATTCTGATTCTCTCAAACCTTTAGCTTTAACAGAAGCCCTAAACTAGTGAAAGTAAAATTACAATAAAGGACAAAGGATTAATAAGCTCCTAAATCTACATATATACTATAACAAAACTCAATGGTAAAACCGTCTGGTCTTGGAGCCTTATTCCTCCCAAGAATCTTTATGGCCGACAAAATTTCATCAGAAGAGAAAGGAGTAGTGAGCAATCTATTATCATTATCTAAAACAACCCCCCAACTGAGATTCAAGAGAAGAAAACGCAAACCTGGAAGACGCGAGTATAATGTAGCATTTCACGAAAAGGGAGTGTGCAAATTTGTTGAGATCAGTTTTCTCGAGCTTACTATCTGTGAGGATTTCTTACCCCTTGATTTAGGAGGGGCCATTGCAATACTAAGCATGCAATGATTAAGGAAGACATGTCTAATGGGTGTGGATTGCTCAGCACTGACGATGACTTTTATGGTCAGGGAGGAAAAATAACGCTCAAAGGTGACCCGTCTCTTACGCGGGCTACAGTGTCCCTAAAAATGATGTCGAAAACGTGGAAGGAGGAAGATCAAGGATTCCTAGTGGAAATGTCGGTCTGAACATAGAGGAACAAGAGGATCGAGCAAAGCCAAGTAAGAATCGAGAGGTAACTCTGGTACCAAGATTCATACAAACATTATTGGAGGAAAATGAGGATATTTTCGAGTTACCACCAGAACTACTGTAAGCCCTAAACTCTCTTTTGATCATATTGTGCTCATATTTGAAGTTTTGACATATGCAAATTGATATAGGTTGCACTAAAAGATGTCGTGATGAGATTTGGGAATCTTTTGGATTGTGAACTATAATGTGTATAAAGCTTCATAAGGAGATAGGTAAGCCATTGAATAAGCATATTAAGAGTTGAATTGAAGTAAGTTAAGGTCATTAACAAGTTGGGTAAATTTTAGGTGCATTATGTATTGAATGAAAGTTCTTATTTCTCACAAACTTAAGTAAAGTTGACTAAATGTGATAGGTGAATATATTGTCTTTGTTTTCTTTTTTTTTTAAAAAAAAAAGGGGGATTAAGATGTAAATAAGGAAGTAGGAGGTGGCAAAAATTTGTGGAGCCACGATTTTGTCTTTGACAAGTGAGTGCTGTCCAGCTCGAAGCTTCTGGAAGAGGATCAACTTCAAACAGCCATATCTCTTAATTTACTGCACCAAATTCGATGATTTTTGAGTCAAACTCTCATAAATTGAGTGTAGAATACGAAAGTGGGTGGCTGTTTTGAAAATAGGAAGAGGAAGGAGGAGAAAATAGCAGAAAACCGAGAGGTGTTCACAGTTCTCGGGTAGCAGAACAGTGTGAAGAAATCCGTTTCTTTTGAGCTCTTGAGGAGGAATTAGAAGCTGAAACTTTGAGGTAAGTAAGCTAAGATGTTGTACTTGAGGTTTATCAAAAAATATTAGGTGGTTGTTTTGCTAAATTTTGAGGAACCGAAGCTGAAAGTTGAACCTGGAATTTTAGGGTACATAATTCTCGGGTAGCAGAACAGTGTGAAGAAATCCGTTTCTTTTATGCTCTTGAGGAGGAATTAGAAGCTGAAACTTTGAGGTAAGTAAGCTAAGATGTTGTACTTGAGGTTTATCAAAAAATATTAGGTGGTTGTTTTGCTAAATTTTGAGGAACCGAAGCTTAAAGTTGAACCAGGAATTTTAGGGTACATAATTCTCGGGTAGCAGAACAGTGTGAAGAAATCTGTTTCTTTTGAGCTCTTGAGGAAGAATTAGAAGCTGAAACTTTGAGGTAAGTAAGCTAAGATGTTGTACTTGAGGTTTATCAAAAAATATTAGGTGGTTGTTTTGCTAAATTTTGAGGAACCGAAGCTGAAAGTTGAACCTGGAATTTTAGGGTACATAATTCTCGGGTAGCAGAACAGTGTGAAGAAATCTGTTTCTTTTGAGCTCTTGAGGAGGAATTAGAAGCTGAAACTTTGAGGTAAGTAAGCTAAGATGTTGTACTTGAGGTTTATCAAAAAATATTAGGTGGTTGTTTTGCTAAATTTTGAGGAACCCAAGCTGAAAGTTGAACCTGGAATTTTAGTTGCAAGAAAAAAAAAACTGCTAGCAAGAGATTGAAGGAGATGTGCTTCCATTTCTTTATACCTTACACCCAAGTGCATATGGTTATTATGAATTGAGTTATGGGACTGAATTAGATATGTTTTTAAGGTGTATAAGGAAAGGAATTAATGTTATTAATTTCTTTTTTCAGGGCAAACGGAAATAGGAATAGCTTATAATCCTTGGAACCCTTTTGGTGATTGTGAGTGAATCTATTTTAGAACTATGCTTGACCTTTGTTTTGCTTCAAAAGCATAAATGTTGATCATTGAAACATGCTTGACTTACTTTTGTATATTTTTCATGGAGCTTTTAATAGAATGTCATTGATGAAACTTAAGCATGATTTGAATTAGTTTGTAACTATACATTCAAACATGGAAACTAAATTATGGAAGTATGACTTCCTTTAGAAAATGCTTTGTGTAAATCCACTTGGAAACATGTTTAGAAAGGAAAAGTGCAAATGTTGAGAATTTGTTGTTTGTGTTATCAAAACATGATTTCCAAGGTAATCAAAGTATGCCCCGGTATGTTGTTAACCCCCAGTACTGAAGGACATTGAGAAGGTACTTGGGAGGGAGGAATTATGATTTCCCGATACTGAAGGACAAAGAGAAGGTATTTGGGTAGTAACTGGTCTAACCCAATACTGAAGGACATAGAGAAGGTATTAGGGAAGACCAGTGTGTCAATGGAATTCCACGTGCACGAGAGAGAGGTATGAACGTTGTTGGTATAGAGATGACTCTACCACAGCTAAGGTTCGAAAGTGGTATCATGATATGAGTTTTATTGTTATGAGCTTCTACGCTTTTGAAATGTCTATTCTTCAATATGATACTACATTATGAGTTTCTATGCTATACATAATGTGGTGACTTAAACCTGTAAATGGGTAGCATGGTTTGATTATGTTTACAAATAAGTGATAAGTTATCTCTAACTTGTAGCTTGTCCATCATTATGTTTCATCTTTGAGCTTATAATGTTTTTAAGATAGACACTCACTGGGCTTCCCAGCTCACGTTTTTATTATGTTTTCTCTTCCCAGGTAGCAGACGAGTTCCCGGTGCTTAGCCTTGACAAGACCTGTTTGCCACCACGCCGTTTTAGCTCCTTGTATATACACTTTCTTATGTATATAGTTTGTAGTAAAAGCATTTTAGCGGGGTTGTAATAACTATAAAATGTTATGACTTGTTAAAGAACATAGTACTGAAAGTTAATAGGTCTTGCTCATATGTGTATTTGAGCGTTCCAAACTTACTTGTTCAAACGTGTTGTGTTACCTTCATTTTCAGATATATGTTGGGATGGTCAGAGAGAGCTAGTAAAAGGGTTGATTGTCTATGTCTTTACATCTCTTCCTAGGGTAGGCAAGTAAGCTGGGAAGGGGTGTGACAACTACCCCCAAGTAGGGGTGTACACGGGTTGGGTTGGGTTGGGTTGAAGGGTTTTTTGAGACCAACCCAAAAATTTGGGTTGGTCCAGTTGGCTACCCGAATGACCCGATCAACCCAACTCCACCCTATATTTTTGGGTAGGATTGGGTTGGGTTGCTGGGTTAATTTTTTATTTTTTATAAGTTTCTTAATTATTTAAAATAATTTTTGCTTGAATTAATAACTAAAATCACATAAAATTCAAATATCAAACTTCAAAGTTCATAACATCTTAATCTTTGTTACAATCCTAGATGAAAAACATTAAAAGTTCACAAACAATTCATTTATAGGTCTATATATATATATATTCAAAAAAAAATATGGGTTGGGTTGGGTCGGGTCAACCCAAGAACCGACCCGAAATTTCGGTTCTCCAAAATTCTAACCCAACCCAAACCGAAAAAAAAATCTAACCCAACCCAACCCTTACGGTTTGGGTTGGGTAGTCCGGGTTGCTCAGGTTACCGGGTTATTTGTACACCCCTACCCCCAAGCAGGAAGGTTGATCACCAAATCCGACTGGATGAAGGACACCCCCATGTGAATGTGAGACCATATAAATATGCTTATGCTCAGAAATCAAAGATTGAGAAGTTGATTACAGAGATGTTGGCCACTGGAAGCATTCGGCCAAGCAACAGCCCATTTTCGAGTCCAGTCCTTTTGGTGAAAAAGAAAGACGGCTGGTGGTGATTTTGTGTGAATTATCGTGCTTTGAACCGAGCAACAGTGCCTAACAAGCAGTGTTTTCAAAGCGCAAGGCGCACCTTAAGGCGACAAGCTTCATAATCGCCTCAAGGCAAGAGGCGACAAAAAGATGTCGCCTGAGTGAAGCGAATTAATAAAATAATAAATAAATAATTTTATATATATATATATATATATATATATATATATATATAAGTATTGGTATTTACTAAGTAACTTAAATAATTGAAGAAATAAAGATATAAGAATTTAAATATATTGTAAAGAAATAGTAGTTAAATAAAAGATTACGTAACACTTTTGAAACAAAAACTATTTTACATAAATATAGAATTATAATTAGTAATACTGTTGCCTAGGCACTAAATAAAATTGTAATACTGCCATCTGGCAGTTTTATTACCAGATGGCAGTTATACTACCAGGCATGCAAAAGAGCTATAGACTTGCTCTACACTAATCTTCTTTAGTGTTGCATGAAAATGTTAAAAAAGGTGAAGACCTATTGAGAGGAAGAAGCTGCACATTCGATTTTTCTTCTCCTTTATTTTTATTTTTTTTTCAACTTTGCTTCTTCTTCTTCATTTTCGATTTTTTCACATATATTCAGGTTATTCAAGTTTCTGTTTTCTTTTTTTTTTTCAACTTTGCTTCATCTTCATCTTTCGATTTTTCTTCTCCACATCTTTGATTCTTGAACAAAAAAAAAATCTCCAAAAGTAATACAACCAGACGCTCGCCTCCACGCATGGGAAAGGCGACCAAAGGCGCCACCAAAGGAGCGCCTGGTTGAAGTAGCTCACCTTGGGTACCTTCAAGGCACAACAAGTCGCCTCGCCTCTCGCCTTAGGCGTGCGCCTAGGGTCGCCTTAAAAATACTGCTGACAAGTACCCCATTCCAGTAATTGAGGAGCTTTTAGATGAGTTACACAAATCCAGGGTATTTTCGGAGCCCGACCTTAAATCCAGTTATCATCAAATACGAATGCACAAAGTGGATATTCCAAAACAACGTTCAGAACTCACGAAGGCCATTATGAATTTTTAGTCATGCCATTTGGGTTAACCAATGTGCCGGCCACATTTCAATCGTTGATGAACCAGGTTTTTCGCCCTTTCCTTTGTAGATTTGTAATTTTGTTTTTTACGATATACTGGTGTATAGTCCAGATATTACAGCACAATAGACTCATTTGGGGGTATGGCCAAATTTCAATCGTTGATGAACCAGGTTTTTCGCCCTTTCCTTCGTAGATTTGTAATTTTGTTTTTTACGATATACTGGTGTATAGTCCAGATATTACAGCACAAGAGACTCATTTGGAGGATGTATTCAATAAATGGCAGGATAACTCGTTGTTTGCCAACGGAAAAAATGTGTTCGGCCAGGAGAGAATCAAATATATGGGCCATTGGGTTTCAGTAAACAGGGTTGAAGCCAACTCCAAGAAAGTCAAAGCTATGCTCCAGTGGCCCGTACCTCAAACACTAAAGGAATTACTTGGATTCTTGGGACTGACCGGGTATTACAGGAGATTTGTGCTTCATTATGGAACCTTAGCAGCCCCTTTGCATCTAGGGGTAGCACGGTTCGGTTCGGTCCGGTTTTGGCCGAAACCGATGACCGAACCGAACCCCTCGATTCTGAAAAGTTCCAAACCGAGAAAAATCGAATTTTTGTAGGTTTCGGTTCAAAACCGAACCATTCGGTTTTAGTTCCAAGCGGTTCGGATCGGTTTTAAACCAACTTTGTTTTTTTCTTTATATAAATTATATCTTTTGTTGAAAAAAAATTGTTGCCGAGAAGAAAAGCGTTTGGCAAAAAGAGAGTTGAGATGAAGAGAGATGTGAAAAACAAGAGCACGGTAAAGGACGACTTCAATGGTGAAGGGCGGCGAAGGCGATGTCTTTAATGGTGAAGGGCGGCGACAGCTTCAAAGGCGAAGGGCAGCGACGGCTTCAATGGCTAGAGGGAAGGACTTTGACTGTGAGGGAGAAGGTCGGCGGGGCAAGGTGGCGACTATGAGGGAAAATGACACCGACTGTGAGGGAGAAGGACGGTGGAGAAAGGCGACGATGCTGAGATGTGGCTACTTAGTGTTAAGGTTTGAAGAAAAAAAAAGGAAAATGGAGATGGGAGGCTGCTGTAACGATGGCAGGAAAATGGAGGAGGAAATAGGGTTTGCATTTGTTTGGGACCTAGAGTTTGGGCTTGATTTGTGTGAAGGTAAAAAATAAGTTGTTTGGACTAGGCCAAAAGAAAATAATGGGCCATGGGAGAGGGTAAGATTGGGCTAGCATGCTATTTTTCTAAATTAATATATATATATATATATATTATATAATTAATGGTTTGGTTCAGTTTTTATCGGTTTTTTAAGATAATGAACCAAGAACCGAACTGAAACCTTCGGTTTTTCAAAGAGCTGAATCAAAGAACTGAATTTTTAAAAAATAACCGAACCGAACCCGTCGATTCGATTCAGACCGGTTCGTCGGTTCGGGTCGAGCCGGTTTTTGCACACCCCTATTTGCATCAACTAGTCAAGAAAGACGCCTTTGTGTGGACTCCCGAGGCTACCGTCACATTTGAGCGAATGCAACAAGTCATGGTGACTGCCAGTCTTAACTCTACCTGCTTGCCTTTTGTTATTGAGACAATGCATCGGGTATTGGATTAGGGGTTGTGTTATCCCAAAATCAACGCCCTATGACTTATTTCAGCCATTCACTTTCAGTTTCAGCAAGGAACAAGTCAGTTTATGAAAGGGAGCTCATGGCAATCGTGTTGGCAATTCAACAATGGAGGCACTATTTACTTGGCCAAAAATTTGTGGTTCGAACGGACCAAAGATCGTTGCCGTACTTGGCAAAACAAACTGAGATACAGCCGGAGTACCAAAGTTGGGTGACAAAATTACTAGGATATGATTTTGAGATTGAATATCAGCCCGGCTTGGAAAATAAAGCAGCCAATGCTCTCTCGTGTGTACCACATGTAGCCAAATTAGCTCACCTCACAGCTCCTACCATTGTTGATGTGGCTCAAGTCCAAAAAGAAGTCGAAGAAGATGAATATCTTTGGGGCATCATCAAAGGGCTAACCACCGATCCTAACAATTTATCCAAGTTCTCTTTCCAGCATGGCAAATTACTGTATAAGGGCCGAATGGTTTTTCCAACTAATTCTTCTCTAATCCCAACCATTTTACACAGTTATCATGACTCTGTTGTGGGAGGACACTCAGAATTTTTACGAACATAAACAGCTAACATGAGAGTTATATTGGAAGGGTATGAAATCTAATGTCAAGGCCTATGTTGAGGTATGCTCCATTTGTCAAAGGAACAAAACTGAAGCAATGGTACCAACCGGGTTATTACAGCCGTTACCAGACCCAGTTCGAATTTGGGAAGATATATCGATGGATTTCATCGAAGGGTTGCCAAAATCCTTGAACAAGGATTCTGGTGGTAATTGATAGTGAGCAAAGTATAAAGAGATAATCTTTTCTCTATATTTCATTATGGAGGAAAAGTGTTCTTAAATATAAGAAACACCCATTTACAAATAAGGAAATAAATTTCCAGCAATATAATACAATAAATACAAATATACTATATAACTAAAGGAAAATAATGGAAAATAACTCCCCCTCAAGCTGGTTTGAAGATATCTTCTATTGCCAGCTTGTTAATCATCTTGTCAAATTGTAACTTAGGGAGCTCCTTTGTTAATACATCAGCAATTTGCTCTGACGAGGAAGGTAGGGGATGCAGATTACTCCTGCATCAATCTTCTCCTTTATGAAGTGTTTATCAACCTCGATATGTTTTGTCCTATCATGAAGAACTCGATTATGAGCAATGAAAATCGCTGCCTTGTTGTCACAATAAATACGCATTGGTGTCTTCTGAGAGAAGTTCAACTCTTCCAACAGTCTCTTTATCCATATGCCTTCACAAATACCATGGGCTAAGGCCCTAAACTCAGCTTCAGCACTACTTCTGGCCACTACACTTTGTTTTTTGCTTCGCCAGTTAACTAGGTTTCCTCCAACGAAGGAACAATATCCAGAAGTAGATCTTCTATCTGTGGTGTTGCCTGCTCAATCTACATCAGTATATACTTCAACATGCAGATGACCATGCTTCTTGAACAATAACCCTTTTCTTGGAGTACCTTTTAAATATCTTAGATTTCAATAGACTGCTTCAAAGTGAGTCGGTCCTGGGGCATGCATAAACTGACTTACCATACTGACTGCAAAAGCAATGTCAGGACGTGTGTGAGACAAGTAAATGAGTCTTCCCACAAGTCTCTGATATTTTTCTCTGTCTTTTACCTCTTTTTCTGTTGCAATTTGCAATTTTAAATTGAGCTCAATGGGAGTTTCTGTTGTTCTGCAACCTAGTAATCCAGTCTCTTCAAGTAAGTCAATGATATACTTCCTTTGATTGACAAGGATACCATCTTTCGATCTAGCAAATTCCATTCCTGGAAATATTTCAAGACTCCCAAGTCTTTGATTTGAAACTCATTAGCTAGTTTTTCCTTCAAGGTAGTCAGTCCTGCCTCATCATTCCCTGTAAGAATAATGTCATCAACATACACTATTAGAATGACAATCTTGTCATTTCCAGTATGTTTATAGAAGATAGTATGATCTGCTTGACTTTGGAAGAATCCATAGCCTGTGACTGCTTTTCCAAACCTTTCAAACCACGCTCTGAGAGATTGTTTAAGGTCGTATAAAGATTTCTTTAACCTGCATACTTTGTTAATCCTGAGAACTTCCTCAAAACCAGGTGGTAAATTCATAAATACTTCTTCGAGTTCCCCATTGAGAAATGCATTCTTGACATCAAGTTGATAAAGAGGCCAATCTGCATTGACAGCAATAGATAACAAAACTCTAATGGAGTTAATTTTAGCAACAGGAGCAAACGTTTCTTAATAATCAATTCCATAGGTCTGAGTAAAGTCTTTAGCAACAAGTCTGGCTTTGTATCTGTCAACACTACGATCGGCTTTGCACTTTATAGTAAACACCCATTTGCATCCTACTATTTTCTTATCCTTTGGTAATTCTACTATGTCCCATGTCTGATTTTGTTTAAGAGCATTCATCTCTTCCATAACTGCTAACTTCCAATTCAAATCATTTAGAGCCTCCTGTATATTCCTTGGAACAAACAAATTGGTTATCCTAGAGGTAAATGCTTTATGACTATCAAATAGCCTATGGTAAGAAAGATAGTTTGCAATAGGATATTTGGTGCAGTTTCGGGTACCTTTCCTATGGGCTATTGGAATATCAAGATCAGGTATATCAGATAAACTGCTATGAATTGATGAAGAAATGGGAATAGGGAATGTATTACCTGGATCTTCAGAAACGTCGGAGCATTAGATTGGCTTCGTGTTAGGTCCACTATCTGGTCCTGGTTCTTTTGATTTAATCCCCTTTTAGTATAAACCTGAAGTTCAGGATGTCGATCAATTAGAGCACTTTGTAGTGTTTCTCCCCCTGAAGAAGAATTTTCCGTACTTGGCATTGAGGAACTAGAATTGGTAACCTCAGGACAGATGATATTAGGAAGAGGTGAAGTTACTTAGAAATTATCTTCTAAGTTGGATATCTCCCCCTTAAGAGAATTTTGGCCTAAAAAGGATTGATTTTCCAAAAAAGACACATTCATACTTTCAAAGTATTTTTTGGTCACTAGATCAAAACATTTATAAGCTTTCTTCTGGGAGGTATATCCTAAAAAGATACATTTGACAGCCCAAGGATCAAGTTTAGACCGAGAAAGAGTGAAAATGTTAACATATGCAATACAACCGAACACTTTGATTGGTAAATCTGAAAATAAGCGGACATTAGGAAAAAATGTCTTAAAATGATCTAGGGGAGTTTTAAAATCCAAAATTTTTGTAGGCATCCGATTAATGAGATATGCAGCAGTGAGTATAGCTTCTCCCCATAAATAATGAGGCACGTGCATAGAAAACATAAGAGCACGAGCAACATCAAGTAAATGTCTATTTTTCCTTTCAGCAATACCATTTTGTTGGGGAGTGTCCCGACAAGTAGATTGATGCACAATCCCTTTAACTTGTAAAAAATACGCTAAGTATTGAAGTACTCAGTGCCATTGTCAGAATGCAGGATGTTGATTTTAGTTTGAAATTGAGTTTCAATCATGTTGTAAAAACGAATAAAGATTTCTTTTACCTCCGACTTTTTTGTTAACAAATAAACCCAAGTTAAACGAGTATGATCATCAATAACGGTAACAAACCACCGTTTTCCACTATGTGTCAAAATTTTAGAGGGTCCCCAAACGTCACTATGAATTAAGTAAAAAGGTGCGGAAGCCTTGTAAGGTTTGGGCAAATATGTAGAACGATGATTTTTTGCAAAGATACAACTTTCGCAATGAAAAGTAGAACAATCAATTCCTTTAAAATGGTTTGGAAACAAATACTTTAAGTAGAAAAAACTGGGATGCCCTAGTCTACGATGCCAAAGCATTATAGTTTCTCTAACAGAAGGAGAACTAACACTACTCAAGCCCTGAGCTTTTTTATGACTAGTAGGAGATTCATCAAAGTAGTAGAGGCCATCAAGCATCCTAGCACGTCCAATCGTCTTCCCCAATTCCTGATCCTGAAAGATACAGTGGGATTCAAAAAAGGTAACACGACAGCTAGCATCTTTAGAGATTTTACTAAATGATAACAAATTACAAGCTAGCTTTGGAACATGAAGTACAGAATGTAAAGTAATGTGTGAGGTCAAGTTAATGGTTCCTTTTCCTACAATAGAAGAGAACCTACCATCGGCAATTCTAATTTTTTCATTACAATACATAGGAGAGTATGATTCAAAGAGTTTGGAGGAACTAGTCATATGATCGGAAGCTCCGGAATCTATAATCCATGGAGATGAATTGATACAAGAGAGAGCTTGAGGATAATTACTTGTTTGTGCCAAGGAAACACTAGGATTACCAGATGATGAAGTGGCCTTTAGCAGTTTCAGGAGTTGATCCACTTGCTCCTTACTGAATGGACTGGAATCAACAATATTAGCACTAGAAGAATGTTGATTTGTGCTCTTCTCACCTTGCCTAGTGCTTTTCCAATTCGCAGGTTTTCCATGAAGTTTCCAACACGTGTCACAAGTATGCCGAGGTTTGTTGCAGTAGTCACACCAGACACGAGGCTTTTCATGGGTCTTGTTTGATTGATCAGAAGCCTTGTGTGCATTAGCCTCAACCACCAAAGTTGAACTTTCAACTAAATCAGTATGTTTTTTTCCAATCATAACATTTCGACGGCTTTCTTCCCTACGCACTTCAGAAAAAACATCATTAATAGTCGGGAGGTTAGTTTTACCGAGTATTCTACCTCTAACCTCATTGAATTCAACATTGAGGCCAGCTAGGCATTTGTAAATACGACCATCTTCAACTATTTTCCTGTAGTGCTTTTGATTCTCGGTAGACTTCCATTCATATGTATCAAAAAGGTCCAGATCTGCCAAATCCTTTTGAGAGAGTGAAAGTACTGTGTAACAGAGCTACCTCCCTGTCGTATTTCACTCAATTTAAGATTTAGCTCAAACACTTGTGACTGGTTGCCCAAATCTGAATACATCTCAGTAACGCTATCCCAAAGTTCCTTTGCAGTAGTGTAACACATATAGTTACAACTTATGTCTTCGACCATAGAATTGACTAGCCAAGTCATAACCATGGAGTTTTCAGCATCCCACCCGACAAATGAAGGATCGTCTTTGGCTGGCGCTGCTTTATCTCCAGTGAGGTAGCTTATCTTTCCTTGTCCACGAATATACATTCGGACACTTTGGGACCAACGAAGAAAGTTTTTCCCATTAAGCTGAATGGTGGTGATTCGGACAATATGGGAATGGGTACGATTATCTGAGGCTTTAACAATCGAAGACTTATTTTCAGACATTATTGCTGAAAAAAAAAAACAAAACAAAACTACTACTTCAAAGCTGGACAAAAAAAAAAACTCCACCCACAAATAAACAACTAACAGCCATAAAAACATAGCCCAAAAAATTAGGGCAGAAAACAGAGGCTAGGCACGACACTTGCTGAGCAGTGGCGGTGGTGGCGCGATTTTCCGGCGGTGCAGATAGCGGCGGCAACGACGAAAGTAGCGACAGTCGACAAAGAAAATAGCAGCAACTCGTGAAGCCTTGTGCGAAGGAGCGCAGTTTGCACAAAGTGAAGCCCGTGCAATCTCGTCGATGCTATCAGCGGCGGCGGCTGCTTGGACGCGGACGGTCAACGGTGTTGGGTAGACGCGAACAATCGGCAGCAGTAAGCAACGGTGGCCGGAGATGCAGTCGACGGTGGTTGGTTAGGGTTTCTTCAAAAATGGCAGCTAGGGTTAGGGTTTTAAAAACAATTAGGGTTTCTTACTCTGATACCATGAGCGAAGTATAAAGAGATAATCTTTTCTCTATATTTCATTATGAGAGGAAAAGTGTTCTTAAATATAAGGAACACCCATTTACAATAAGGAAATAAATTTCCAGCAATATAATACAATAAATACAAATATACTATATAACTAAAAGGAAAATAATGGAAAATAACCAACAGATAGATTAAGCAAGTATGGGCATTTTATAACACTTAGCCATCCCTTCTCAGCTAAAGATGTGGCTTCGATTTTTATTCAAGAGATCGTGAGGTTACATGGGTTCCCTAGCTCGATTGTGTCCGACAAAGACAAAATTTTCGTGAGTCACTTTTGGAATGAAATGTTTAAAATGCAAGGCACCCAGCTTAAGAAGAGCACAGCGTTCCATCCTCAAACCGATGGTCAAACCGAAATTGTGAACAAATGCCTCGAGACTTATTTGAGGTGTTTTTGTAGTGAACAGCCGAAACAATGGAGGAAGTGGATTCCGTGGGCCGAATATTGGTATAACACAACTTATCACGTTTCGATCAACACCACTCCTTTCCATATTGTGTATGACCGACCACCGCCTCCGATTATCTCGTATGGTGATAGGAAAATGTGAGAGTACTAATATAGTATAGTATGGGTTTTATGTAGGCAATTAATAGTTTATCAGTAAGGGGCTTTTATTGTGAGAGTACTAATATAGTATAGTATGGGTTTTATGTAGGGGATTAATAGTTTATCAGTAAGCGGCTTCTAACTAATTCCCAAAAAGCCCCTTACTGATAAACTATTAATCCCCTACATAAAACCCATACTATACTATATTAGTACTCTCACAGAAAACAACAAATAACACCCTGGAACAACAACGATTGATAGGGACTTGGCCCTAGTAGCTTTGAAAGAGCATATGGCAGTAGCTCAAAACAAAATGAAAAAATATGTTGACCAGCATAGACGTGAGGTGTAACATGAGGTGGGAAACTTGGCGTTTTTAAAAATTCAGCCCTATAGACAGTGCTTTCTAGCGAAACGTCGATATGAGAAGCTTTCTCCCAAGTTTTTCAATCCCTTCAAGGTAAATGGAAAGGATTGGAGCAGTGGCCTATAGATTGGATCTTCCACCCGAATCTTCTATCCATAATGTGTTTCATGCATCCCAGCTGAAGAAGTGTGAGAATCCGAAGAGCACAGTGTTAACTCGTGCTCCCATCTTGACTAAAGATTTCGAATGGCAAGCTGTCCCGATTGATGTTCTTGGGTTGCACTAGAGTACCGAATTGAATTATGAGGAATGGTTGGTGCATTGGAAAGATTAGCAAGCTTGCGAGGCTACATGGGAAGAAGCGAACTTCATTGAGCAGCAATTTCTGGATTTCCACCTTGAGGACAATGTGTATCTGACCCCGGGGGTATTGTGAGACAGGAGATAGTTAGTTAGTTAGTGGGCGCATGAGTTTGTATTGTGGTTGTACGGGTTGTGCGAGAAGGAAGGTATGTAGAGGAGTGGGTGCCTTGAAAAGGGGGTATGGTTTTTGTGAAGTTTGTTTGGCTTTAGGGGAGAGTTCCTAGCACTCTTGAATTGCTGAAGTTATCTTGTTCTTCATATTTTGACATTACTGTTCGGTATCGATTTCTATGCAAGATATCACTATATATTGAAGAACTCCCAATATAACATTGTTTTCATCATATTATATCTGCTGGTTGTGTATGTTTTTCTGAGTATTTGCAGCTGGATTGGGTTAGATACCTAACATCATTTACACGCAGCAAAATAGAAAGCTACCACTTTCCCCATTTTCTTGCTATCTTCACGTGTCTTCCTCTTCCTTGCATGCAGAAATTTAACCTTAGGCTAATCACCCAAATACATAAATTTACATGGAGTTTCTTTTTAAGAGCAGGGAACACATATATCAGATAGTGCAGATTGAATGGGAGAAAAAAATATATGGTCCACATTTAAAATCAAAGTCATAATCAGGCTAACTCACCACATATGTGCGCACTCAAAAGGGGGGCACGGTGGATTCATCTTATAACCTCGGTGAACAATTTGAAGAGCTATCTGAAAATAAAGATTAATAATAAATTTACATGCATAAATACATATACATATAACCAGAAAACATTACATAGATAAGTGTGTGAGACACAATTCTTAATTGTTGAATAATGAAATTAGCATGACCATCCATGGGGGAGAAAAAACAACCTGACAAGCCTTTTGCCTGGTTAGGACACTAAAATTACTGCTAACTGGCACTTGATGAAGAAGGAAATAAAGAAAATGCCTACGTTGCTTTTCATGTTCCCCATCTTGCAAAGCCTCAAGAGACTGGATGCATTGCACATTTAAGTTCAGTAATGAGAATAAACTAAATCATAAAAAGATAAAAACACATATCAACAATAAACCTAGCCAAAGGCCCCAAATACTTGCCCGCAAAAATGGCTGAAAAAGATCAAAAATATCTTTATGACTTTTCTCATTTCGAGTGTGGAAGCACTGACCCAATAAAGTGTTACGCATCACACTAGGAGATAATGTAGACCTCAACCAAAGTTTACAACCTTAAAAGACATTTATTAAAAAAAAAAAGGAATGTTAAAACCTGAACTATTTACTGAAAACTCATGCACACATGAAAACAGCGGAAAAGTGGCTCACTGACCAAGCATCTCAAAGAGTAGTCTTAAGCATGTAACTGCATGAGAGAATTCAAGTGAATCACTACTTATATGATTAAGTACGATATCAAGAAAAATGGGATAACGCTCCAATATCCCTTCTTCAAAGGCAGGAGGCTCCAAGAATCCAAGCCTTCAAAAAACATAGTGTATATGAGAAGAAAAAGGGAAAAATATAACATAAATGTATCAAAGGTTTAGCAACCACTTCGTACAATGACTTGATCCCAAGCCATACAGATAAACGGTCTAGCTGTACTCTTGGCCTTAGCATCTTAGAAGTTGATTGCAGAACATCTGTCTCCAGAAAACTTATAAATTTCTTAAGCAAAGGCTGCAAAGGTTCCAAATCTGTTGCCATCCTACAACCAGGAGAACATATCCAAAAAGTCTTAGTCCTGCATCATGAGTGCTAAGAAACTAAGGATAACACGCTCAGATACTTCAAGTTTGCACAAAAGAATTTACAAGATACAAAAAAATAATTCATAATTACCAACTGAAAGTAGAAATTGAGAAGAGAAACAAGTTTAAAACTTTTTTTTAATAGAAAAGTGAAATATATAAATTCATATAGACAAAGAAAGGAAGACAACCTAAGGGCAAGGGGTAGAGAGAACCCCTCTCCAAGCAAAAGAACTAACACAAAAAGGCCTTTGTTGATTTGTCCTACTTTGATTTATGTCTTTTTTGGGATGCTTTTAAATTTCCTTTGTGACTCCCCTTTTATTTATTGTCTTCTGTCTTCACTCCCTTGTGGTTTTTGTATCTTTTGAGCATTAGTCTCTTTTCATTTTTTCATTGAAAGTGTTGGAATTTCCAATATTTCTGTATAAATCTTAATTGTAAAATATTTGGTCTTTATTGCATTTACTCTTTTCCATATTTGTAATAGGTCTTTCTCCTGTATAAGAGGACTTAAATTGCACATAATTGACAAGAAAAATATTTTTATACTCTCAAATTTAAGATGGTATCAGAGCATAAACCCTAGCCACCGCTACCGGAACCCTAGCCGCCATCCTTGATTGGTGCATCCTACTTCCAGCGTCGGTGGCTTTGTTTCGCTTTCGACCATAGCCCAACGTTGACTTGTTCTGCATTTGTGTTCGTCTTCAACCATAACCCATTGTCGACTTAATCGACATTCGTGGTAGAGTTTGCTGAAGTTTTGCTCTTTGCTCGAGCCTTCGTGTTGTGTGTTCGTACTTTGTAAACACCTTCGCTGGAGGGATCTGTTGTTCGCCGGAATTGTTTGGGTGTTTGTTTGCTCATTTTTGTTGTTCGTGTGGTTCTTTCCGTCGTTGGTGTAGTGTCGTCAATAAGTGCCACAAGAAAAGGCTCGAGGATGACTACCTGTTTGTGCCAATGAAACACACAAATTATTAGATGATAAATTTGTTGGTAGCAGTTTTAAGATTTGATGAACTTGCTCCTTTGACATGATATCAAGTAATGAGTATGGGAAATAATAGAATATAAGCCAAATCAAACAAACCAGAACTGAACCAAACCAAGTAAATAACCACTGAACCAGATTTTACAACAAACCAAAAAGCTGGAATGGGCCAAAATTGCTGAACCAATTAGTAAATCGAACCGAACCAGACCAAACCTCGAACCAAACTTGACCTCACCAAGCCAATATCCTGAATCGACCAAACCAGATCTGTTTCAAACCCGCGATGTACCACCACAAATGTACAAATGCGTTAAGTACTTGCAGCAGCGGCCAAAGCACGATCGGCAAACTAGGGCTTGTCGTCGAGTCTCTCTGTCCCCACCGCCGTCGCCGATCGTGCTTTGGCCGCTGCTGCAAGTACTTAACGCATCTGTACATTTGTGGTGGTACATCGCGGGTTTGAAACAGATCTGGTTTGGTCGATTCAGGATATTGGTTTGGTGAGGTCAAGTTTGGTTCGAGGTTTGGTCTGGTTCGGTTCGATTTACTAATTGGTTCAGCAATTTTGGCCCATTCCAGCTTTTTGGTTTGTTGTAAAATCTGGTTCAGTGGTTATTTACTTGGTTTGGTTCAGTTCTGGTTTGTTTGATTTGGCTTATATTCTATTATTTCCCATACTCATTACTTGATATCATGTCAAAGGAGCAAGTTCATCAAATCTTAAAACTGCTACCAACAAATTTATCATTTAATAATTCGTGTGTTTCATTGGCACAAACAGGTAGTCATCCTTGAGCCTTTTCTTGTGGCACTTTTTCTCCATGGATTATTGATTCCGGAACTTCTGATCATATGACTAGTTCTTCTCATTTTTTCAACTCATACTCTCCTTCTTATTCTAATGAAAAAATTCGAATTGCAGATGGCAGTTTTTCTTCCATTGCAGGACAAGGAACTATTAAATTGACGGAAAAAATCTCTCTACAATTTGTCTTACATGTTCCAAAATTAGCCTGTAATCTTTTATCTGTCAGCAAACTTTCTAGAGATTCTAACTGTCGTGTTATATTTTTTGAATCTCACTGCATTCTTCAGGATCAGGAATCGGAGAAGATGATTGGGAGTACTAGGATGCTTCATGGCCTCTACTACTTTGATGAAGGTTCTTATAGCAATAAAATAACTCAGGGTCTCAGTAGTATCAGTTCTCTTTCTAGTAAAGAACAAATTATGCTTTGGCATCCTAGGCTAGGACATCCTAGTTTTCCTTATCTCAAATATTTATTTCCAAATTTATTTAAGAAAATTGATTGTTCCTCTTTTGATTGTGAAAGTTGCATTTTAGCAAAAAATCATCGTTCCACATATTTACCTAGACCTTACAAAGCTTCCAAACCATTTTATTTAATTCATAGTGATGTTTGGGGCGCTTCTAAAATTAGGACTCATAGTGGAAAAAGATGGTTTGTTACTTTTATTGACAACCATACTCGTCTATCTTGGGTATATCTAATGGAAAAAAAAAAATGAGGTGAAAGACATTTTTAAAAAATTTTACAATATGATTGAAACTCAATTTCAAACCAAAATTTGCATTTTACATTCTAATAATGGAACTAAGTATTTTAGGCCCCGTTTGATAACCATTTGGTTTTTGGTTTTTGAAAATTAAGCCTGTAAATGCTACTCCCACCTATGGATTTACTTGTTTTGTTATCTCCTTTTTACCTATGTTTTCAAAAACCAAGCCATGTTTTGAAAATTAAAAAAAGTAGTTTCCAAAAACTTGTTTTTGTTTTTAGAATTTGGCTAAGAATTCAAATGCTTCCTTAAGGGAGATGAAAACCATTGTAGAGAAATTGAGAGAAAACAAGATTAATTTTCAAAAACTAAAAATAAAAACTCAAATGGTTATCAAACAGGGCCTTAATGAATTGTTTGGTGAGTTTTTGAAAGATAAAGGTATTGATTTTAGGGAAACATCCCCACACCATCCCCACACCAAATAACAACCCAAAAAGGGATTCGTTGACCATTTCCAAGTTAAAATGAGCTAAAAGGCGAACTTGAGACCAACTTTTTGATATGTTCATCCAAGGGCTTCGCAAACTCAAAATAAGCCTTGAATCTAAGCCTGAAATACACCATGAATGCTAGCTACTACCCTTTTCCAAAGCAAAGAGGAATCTTCAACAGCAAATCTCCAATCCCACTTGGCTAGTAAAACTTGATTTCGCAATTTTAACCCACCAAATCCCAAACCACCAGAATTTAATGATCTGGAAACTGCTTCCAGCTTACAAGATGCGAAACTTTTCGCCCTTCCTTACCTTCCCAAAAAAATCTCTGAAAAGATTATCCAAATGGGGCATATTTTTTGCAAGAAATTCTTCAAACTGACTTCCTTTGAACCATCACCGAGTCCCCTAGGGATCCACAAAATGATCTTCATAGAGTCGAGTCAGGCAAAGAGGAGGGGATAATTTCACGAAACTGCAAACCGCTAGCTTTAATAAGAGAAGCAAACTTATGCAAATTCGGATGAGACTGTTCAATCGAACCATCCACTTTCAAAACATTCAAAGCATCAACATGAACATTAGGAGAAAGTGCACAATGGATCTAACTTTTATGCATGGCGAACAAACATTCGTCATTATCTTTGGAGCCTTGATATGGATGATCACGTGACCACAAAATCACCACCGATAGATGATACTAAAAAGAATTGGCTACGATTTGATTCTAGACTTATTTTACAGATAAGAACTCCATTGAGAGCGAGATAGTTGGGTTAGTTAACCATTGTGAATCTGTCAAAGAGCTCTTGGAATACTTAGAATTCCTTTACTCTGGGAAATGAAACATCAGTCGAGTGTTCAATGTGTGTAAGACTCTCTTTCAACTTGATCAAGGCGAGAAATCTCTAACGAATTATTTTATGGAGTGCAAAACAGCGTATGCAGAGTTTAATGCTTTGTTGCTAGTTAGTACTGATGTGAAAGTTCAGACTGCTTAGCGTGAACAATTATTCATTATAAGTTTTTTGGTTGGTCTTGCCTCTAAATATGATATGGCCAAAGATCAAGTTCTTTCTAGCTCAGAAATTTGATCGTTGGAAGATGCTTATACTCGAATACTTCGTACCAAAAAGTCGCAAGCGATCTTGTCATCTAAGTCTAATAGTGCCTTGGTTAGACAGACAAGTGAGTATAGAGGTAATAGAGGGGTAGGACCCAACACGTCAAGAGGAAATTCGAACACTCAGAGAGCAAATCAGGAGATATTGTTTGCCACTACTGTCACAAGCCTGGACATATGAAACGCGATTGCATAAAATTGTTGAATAAGGGCCAGAGGTTTCAATTTGCGCGTGTTGACTTTTCTTCTTATAACCCTGACAAGTCTATTACGATTTCGACTGAGGAGTTTGCTAAATTTCGACAGTATCAAGAGTCATTAACGGCGTCATCTTCTACTCCTATTACTGCCATCGCCGATACAGGTAACACATCTACATGTCTTCTTTCCTCCTCTTCGAAATGAGTCATAGACTCTGGTGCTTCCGATCACATGATAGATAATCCCAGTTTATTCTCTAACATTTGTCCGTCTAAATCTTCACCTAATGTTACTATAGCCGATGGAACAACCTCCCCTATTTTAGGATCGGGCACTGGCAATCTTACCAACTCAATTTCATTGTCTTTTGTTTGAAGTTTACCACAGTTCTCCTTTAACTTGATTCCGGTTAGTAAACTCACTCGTGATCTTAATTGTTGTGTCTTATTCTTTCCTGGTTATTGTTTATTTCAGGATCTTATGACGAAGAGGACTATTGGTAAATGACGTGAATCTGGAGGTCTCTACATTTTTTAACCACAAATATCCACAACCGTTACATGCTCTAAAGTGTCCTCTCCCTTTGAAGAACATTGTCATTTGGGTCATCCATCTATTTCAGTCTTCGTCCTCAGTTTAATCATTTGTCTTCTTTAGATTGTGAGTCGTGTCAGTTTGCAAGATGATGATCTGAGTTTGTATTCCATAGTCAATAAACGAACTAGTGCTCCATTTGAATTAATTCATTCTGATGTTTGGGGTCCGTGTTCTATTGAGTCCAAGAGAGGGTTTCGGTATTTTGTTACCTTTGTAGACGATTTTTCTCGTGTAACTTGGTTATATTTAATGAAAAATAGTTTTAAGTTGCTTTCTCACTTTCGTAACTTTCATGCTGAAATTCGAACTCAATTTAGCGATTCTCTTAAAGTTCTACGGAGTGATAATGCTAAAAAAATACTTCTCTCGCTCTTAGTTCTTATTTAGGTGAACATGGAATCCTCCATCAATCCTCGTGTGTTGATACTCCATGTCAAAATGGGGTTGCAGAACAAAAGAATCGCCATCTCTTTGAAATAGCAAGAGCCTTAATGTTTCAGATGAATGTCCCAAAATATTTTTGGGCTGATGCTGTATCAACGGCTTGCTTCTTAATCAATCGCATGCCCTCTTCAGTTCTTAAGGGTGAGAAACTGTAAGGAAACCCCTTACAAGACTAGTATTAAGCAGACGAAAACAGGCCCTAAGGCAATACAAAGACCTCACCCTCTTGAGAGATGATCTTTCTTCCTCCCACAGCTCACCAGCTAATTCACCAAAAACCTACCCAACCTCCCGTTGCAAAACACTATAAATACTACCTCAATGTTTCCCACATTCCCTACACGTCAGTGGTCCCCTCATCCCATTGCTCACTCCCACAAACCTGTCACATAACTAATTGGTTGATTCTGAATTGACTCTTCTGCCCCTCCTCTGATAAACCTCTCTAATCGGAGGTCTAACATCACTCCCGGCGTGCTCGAAAACCTTGTCCTCAAGGTTGAAATCTGGGAATTGGTTCTTCATGTCAAGGACTGACTTCCAGGTGGCCTCGTGTTCAGGGAGCCCTTTCCATTTAACCAGCGCTTCAGTTTTGCCCGTGCTCTCATTCTGCCTATAGGCCAAGGTTTCGTGGGGTTCGGCCACCCATTCATAAGTGTCAGACAGTATGGGTGGTCCGATTTGGGCTTCCGGATGCGTTCCCACCAGCTTCTTGAGTTGGGAGATGTGAAATACCGGGTGGATCATGGCTTCATTAGGTAACTTCAACCGATATGCCACAGTCCCAATTTTCGCTTCTACACAGTAAGGCCCAAAAAACTTGGGCGTCAGCTTTTCATTTCGCCGCTTAGCCAATGATGTTTGCCTATATGGTCTGATTTTCAAAAGGACCCAATCCCCAATTTCGAGATTCACTTCTGTTCTCTTCTTATCGGCAAATTTTTTCATCCGTGATTGCGCTTTACACAAGTGTTCCTTCAACATTTCGAGGGTACGATCTCTATCTTGGAGTTGCTGATCTAGTGTAGCATTTGGTGTTTTACTTTCCCCATAAGATAGAATTGGTGGTGGCGGTCGTCCATACACTGCTTGGAATGGTGTAATACCGATTGAAATGTGGTAAGTGGTGTTGTACCAAAATTCCGCCCAGCATAACCATGTGTGCCAATGTTTTGGTCGTTCGCTGCAGAAGCACCTGAGGTAGGTTTCGAGGCATTTGTTGACTATCTCTGTCTGCCCGTCCGTTTGGGGGTGGTATGCCGTACTTCTGCATAATTTCGTCCCTTGAAGACGGAACAGCTCAGTCCAAAAATGGCTAATGAAGATCTTATCCCGATCGGATACTATGGACCGTGGATAGCCATGTAATCGAACGATCTCCCTCACAAATACCTCGGCTACGGTTTTGGCAGAGAAAGGATGTTTAAGGGCGAGGAAATGTGCCATTTTGCTCCATCGATCCACCACCACCAGAATAACTTCATACCCTACTGACTTGGGCAGCCCCTCGATAAAATCTAAGGAGATATCTTCCCATATGGTCTGCGGAATCTCTAGAGGTTGTAGGAGGCCGGCCGGTGAAATCGCAGCTGATTTATTTCGCTGGCAAACAATACATTGCTCTACATAAGCCTTCACATCAGATTTCATACCTTCCCAATAAAGTTCGCCTGTCAGCCGTTTATAGGTTCGAAGGAAACCCGAGTGTCCCCCCAACACTGAGTCATGAAAGCAATGTAGTATGGTGGGAATAAGCGAAGATGTTGGTGGAAGAACTAACCGACCTTTGTAGAACAAGTTCCCTTGGCCTAATGTAAATTTGGGCACACTATCAGCATCCTGCATCAACTTGTGAACAATGGCTTGTAATTTTGGGTCCTTGGCTACTTCCTCGCGAATCACTTGGATGTCTAACACGGTTGGAACTGTCAATTGTGCATATTGAACGTCTGGAGAGAGCCGGGATAGTGCATCTGCTGCTTTATTCTCCATGCCTGGTCGGTACCTGACTTCAAACGTATATCCCAGCAACTTGGAGATCCACTTCTGATATTGGGGTTGTATTACTCTCTGTTCCAGCAAAAACTTGAGTGCCCGTTGATCGGTTTGGACAATGAACTTTTGGCCCAGCAAGTAAGGTCGCCATCGCTGGATTGCCAGCACTATCGCCATTAGTTCTCTCTCGTAAATAGACTTGGCTTGCGCTCGTGATGACAGGGTTTGGCTGAAATATGCGATCGGCCGTTGCTTCTGAGCTAACACTGCCCCGATGCCAAAACCTGAAGCATCAGTCTCCACCACAAATGGCTGTGAGAAATCCGGTAATGCCAATACTGGTAACGTAACCATAGCTTTCTTCAACTGTTCAAAGGCTGCCCGGGCTGCCCCATTCCACTCGAAGGGTCCTTTTTTCAATAATTGGGTGAGAGGCGCTGCAATGTTGCTATAATTCTGGACAAAACGTCGGTAATATCCCGTTAACCCCAGGAATCCTCGTAATTCGCTGATCGAACTCGGTTGGGGCCATTCGATCATAGCTCTGATTTTCTCATAGTCAGCCTCCACTCCCTCCGCCGATATCCAATGTCCCAGATATTCAATGCGGTCCTTGAGGAACTGGCATTTGCCGTTGTTTGCATACAGTTGATTGTCTCGCAGCATATTGAACACGATACCCAAATGATGTAAGTGCTCATCGTAAGTTTTACTATAAATCAATATATCATCAAAAAAAACGAGTATAAACTTACGTAAGAAGGGTCTGAAAACTCGGTTCATCAATGCTTGGAAGGTCGAGGGTGCGTTGGTAAGACCGAAGGGCATCACTAAGAACTCATAATGGCCTTCGTGAGTTCGAAAAGCCGTTTTCTCCACATCGTCTGGATGCATTCGAACCTGATGGTAACCGGATCTCAGATCGATCTTGGAAAACATTCTCGAGCCATTTAATTCATCGAGGAGTTCTTCGACCATCGGAATCGGGAACTTATCGGGTATCGTCATATTGTTCAGTGCTCGATAATCAACGCAAAAGCGCCACCCTCCATTTTTTTTCTTCACTAGAAGGACGGGACTGGAAAACGGACTTCGACTGGGTCGTATGACTCCTGCCTGCAGCATCTCATCCACCAACTTCTCAATTTCGCCCTTTTGTACTTGCGCGTATCGATATGGTCTCACATTCACGAGGTTGGTTCCCTCCTTCAAGTGAATTCGGTGATCAATGTCCCGTGGGGGTGGTTGATTCTTCGGGTCTTGGAAAATTTCCCTGTATTCATCCAGCAGTTGCACCACCCCATTGGGTAATACTTCCGCGGGCACTGCCTCAGCTACCCCTTGCCCTGGTGGCATCGCTTCTAGAGCTTTAAACTCAACCAGGAATCCTTGATCCGATTCTTCCCAATTTTTCATCATCTTTTTCAGAGTCACCTTCGCGCTTGTCAAGCTAGGGTCACCCTTCAACATAATCTGATCCTTGCCGGTACCGATTTTGATTGTCAATGACTTCCAATGTACGCTTGTTTCGCCCAACGTATGAAGCCACTGCATACCGAGCACTACATCTACTCCACTCAATTCCAGGGGTAAGAAACTCTCAATCACTGTTAATTCTCCCAAATTCAACACCACCCCTTTACAAACCCCTTTACCCTTCACAGCCATTCCCGACCCCATAATCACTCCATAGTTTGCTGTCTCAGTCAATGGCAATTTGAGGTCTTCGACCACTTTCTGGGCGATGAAATTATGGGTGGCTCCACAATCAATCAAAACAACCACCTCTCGATCGTGGATTAATCCTTTCAGCTTGATAGTTCCCGGAGACATGAACCCCACGACTGAATTGAGACATAATTCTGCCGCGTCTCCTTCTTCTACCGTTTCGATGCCATTGTCCGGCCATTTTTCCTCCTCTTCGATAATTTCGAGTTCATTTCCATTCGCTTGAACTACCAGGGCCCGTAGTTCTTTGGCTTTGCATCTATGGCCTACAGTATATCGCTCCTCGCATCGGAAGCACAAACCCTTCTCCTTGCGAGCTTGAAATTCTACGTCCGTTAATCGTTTTTGAGGTCCATCTCTACGTGGCGCGTTGGAGGGTTGACTCGACAAGGTAATCGTCCGCGTGGCCATTGTTTCGGGTGCCTTGGTATTTTCCTTGGCTCCGTTCAACGACTTCTGGTTCGATAAATAACTGAGAAATCCTCCAGTCGTGGGCCTCTTTCCTTCCCCTCCGGCCTGTTCCCTGTCTTCTACGAGTTGGGCCGTTTCCATGATATTCGCAAGCCCAACCGGTCGCCAGCACATAACCTCAGCCCTAATTACCGGGTCCAGCCCGTTTAAGAATGTATTCTCCAATACCTCATCGGTGAGATGTGGTAACGACGCCATCAGCTGCTCGAAGGTGTTACAGTAGTCTGTCACCGTCGCTTCCTGTTTGACTGCGAGAAACCTTCCCAGAGTGCTACCTTCTTTCGTTCTCCGGAATCGTTCAAGTAACCTTCGTTTCAGATCCGGCCAATCCCTGAACGGCTCCCTTTCTTCCTTGCCCCGATACCAATTCAGAGCCACTCCCTCGAAGCTAATCACTGCAACTATCAATTTCTCAGAATCAGTGAGTTTATGTATCTGAAAATACCTGTCAGCGCGGAACAGCCACGAATCCGGGTCTTCTCCGTTGAAGATGGGCATTTCCACTTTTTTGATCTTAATCCGATCGCCGGTTGTTTCGTCCATTCTCTCGTGTTGTGTCTTGCTATCTCTTCCTTCGGGACCGCCAGGTACGCTCGACTCCGCCCCTTCCTTCTCCTTCTGTTTGTGACTCGAGCTTCCTCCTTCCCCTTTTAATTCCGACCGCGATCTCAGCCACGCCATTTCCGTCACCATCGCTGCGAACGATTTGGTCAGTGACGATACGCTTTCCTTAATACTCGTCATATCTAACTTCAGTTCTTGTCTCTCTCGGTCGGCTTCGTTCATCCTTTCTTCCATTACCTTCTGCGCCATACTCCTCGTACGCCCCAGGATTGGTGCTCTGATACCAATTTGTAAGGAAACCCCTTACAAGACTAGTATTAAGCAGACGAAAACAGGCCCTAAGGCAATACAAAGACCTCACCCTCTTGAGAGATGATCTCTCTTCCTCCCACAGCTCACCAGCTAATTCACCAAAAACCTACCCAACCTCCCGTTGCAAAACACTATAAATACTACCTCAATGTTTCCCACATTCCCTACACGTCAGTGGTCCCCTCATCCCATTGCTCACTCCCACAAACCTGTCACATAACTAATTGGTTGATTCTGAATTGACTCTTCTGCCCCTCCTCTGATAAACCTCTCTAATCGGAGGTCTAACAGAAACCTTATCGTATTTTGTGCCCCAAACTACCTTCATTTTCTCTTACGCCCAAAATCTTTGGTTGTACTTGCTTTGTTCGGGATGTTTGCCCTCAACTCACCAAACTAGATCCAAAGTCCTTAAAATGTATATTCCTTGGTTATTCTCGTGTTCAAAAAGGGTATAGGTGTTATTGTCCTAGTCTTGATCGTTACTTTGTCTCTCCTGATGTCACGTTCTTTGAAGATTCTTCTTTATTTTGTTCATCTTTGAGTAAGAGTAAGAGGGAGCATAAAGAGGACGAGGATGCTTTTCTTGTCTACACAATTTTTTCCTCTTGTGAGCCCTCTAATGATTCATCTTTGTCTGTCCCCGTTTCTACTCACCTACCTATTACTAAGGATTATTCTCGACGGCCACCCCCTTCAGTTCCATGTCCTATATCAGAGGCTTCTTCGTCATTGGATTCAAGAACAAGTGATGATCTTCCTATTGCTCTTCGTAAAGGTAAGCACCAATGCACATATCCAATTTCCTCTTTTGTTTCATATAACCATTTGTCATCTTCTACCTGTTCTTTCATTGCATCCCTACAGTCTGTATCAGTTCCTAAGACTGTTCATAAAGTTTTGTCTCATCCTAGTTGGCTTGCTGCAATGGTAGAGGAGATGACTGCCTTAGATGACAATTGTACTTGAGATTTAGTTTCTCTTCCTGCAGGAAAGAAGCCTATTGGTTGTAAGTGGGTTTTTGCGGTTAAAGTCAATACAAATGGGTTTGTAGCTCAATTGAAAACTCACCTTGTTGCTAAAGGTTTCGTACAAACTTATGGAGTTGACTATTCTGACACTTTTTCTCTAGTTGCTAAAATGGCTTCTGTCAGGTTATTCATTTCGTTAGCATCCATTCATCACTGACCCTTGCATCAGCTTGATATTAAAAATGCCTTTCTTCATGGTGATCATGGAAAGGAGGTGTATATGGAGCAACCACCAGGGTTTGTTGCTCAGGGGAAGAATGGAAAGGTACGTTGCCTTCGTAAATCCTTGTATGGTTTAAAGCAGAGTCCACGAGCATGGTTTGGAAAATTCAATCAGGTGATTGAAAACTTTGGAATGAGAAAGAGCAAGTCAGATCATTCTGTTTTTTATAAGCGATCTAAGAGTAGTGTCATCCTGTTGGTTGTCTATGTTGATGATATTGTTATTACTGGCGATGACACATTGGGAATCCAATCACTTAAGACCTTTCTCCATAGTCAATTCCACACAAAAGATTTGGGAATGTTGAAATACTTTCTAGGAATTGAGGTAATGAGAAGCAAGAAGGGAATTCTGTTATCACAGAGAAAATATGTAATTGACTTGTTGACTGAAACAGGGAAGTTAGGGGCTAAGCCATGTAGTACCCCAATGATGCCTAATTTACAGCTCACAAAGAGGGAGAATTACTGAAAGATCCTGAAAGATATAGAAGGTTAGTGGGAAAACTCAATTATCTTACAATAACTCGACCAGACATAGCTTATTCAGTGAGTATTGTGAGCCAGTATATGTCTTCTCTTATCGTTGATCATTGGGCTGCAGTGGAACAGATTTTGTGTTATTTGAAGGGAGCTCTCGAGCGTGGTTTATTATATAAGAGTTATGGGCATATTAACATTGAATGCTTCTCAGATGCTGATTGGGCAAGGTCTAACGAAGATAGAAGATCAACTTTAGAATATTGTGTATTTGTGGGTGGTAATTTGGTTTCTTGGAAGAGTAAGAAACAAAATGTGGTGTCACGCTCAAGTGATGAATCAGAATATAGAGCAATGGCACAGTCTGTATGTGAATTGGTTTGGATACGTCAACTTCTTATTGAATTGGGATTTGATATCACAACACCGACCAAATTGTGGTGTGATAATCAAGCGCTTTGCATATAGCATCTAATCTGGTATTTCATGAGCGAACTAAACACATTAAGGTTAGCTGTCATTTTGTACGTGAGAAGATACAGCAAGGTTTGGTATCAACAGGATATGTGAAGACTGGAGAGCAATTAGGAGATATCTTCACCAAGCCATTAAATGGAGCACGAATAGATTACCTCTCTAACAAGTTGGGCATGATGAATATATATGCTCCAACTTGAGGGGGGTGTTAGAGTTATTATATTAGTATAATTGTATTTTTGTAAATACATTAATTGTGTTGTCCTTTATTGTCTTTTTATCTTTTCCTACTTAGGTTAAGCTTGTACACTTGTATATATATCTCTTGAGTGAATGGAATAGTTAGACCGATTCTCTCAAACCTTTAGCATTAACATACTCAATAAGATTAATGGGGAGAACGGGCAAGACAAAATCAGGTGGAATCTTGATAGTTCAGGGGGCTTTACCTCGAGCTCGGCCTTTATGAAATTCACATACTCCCCCAGGAATGTTCGCTCGCTCTCAATTGATATGATCCGGAAGCACAAGATACCTAAAAGGTGAAAAGGTACCTTTGGTGTCTAGCATATAGAAGCCTCTTAATGCTATGGACAAGTTGCAAAGAAAGTTCCCCAGTTGGAATTTGTCCCCGTGTTTGTTGCTTTAAGGAAAATGAGAACGTTGACCATCTTTTCCTTCATTGCCCCATGATGTAGGACATCTTTTGTCATTCTTTGCTGTAATCTTTTATCTTGCTTGGTTGTGATCTTGTTTTTACCCCTTCGGTAACTTTCATTTTAGTTGGTTAGGTTTTAGTCTTTTTACACCCGGTTAATTGTTGTTTCCAGGTTGTTTAGGCTTTAGTTGTCTTGTTTACTGCCCACCTATTTTTACAAATAGGTGGCTCCACAGATAAGGAGCAAGATGCACAATCCTTTCTCACCTCTATTACTTTCTTGGCTCTCTCTTGGTGTAAATTGAGTATGTCCTTTTGTACTTATAGATTATCTTCGGTCATGACCAATTGAAAAAGTTTTTTGTAATCCATTGGATAGGATCTCATCTTTTTGTAATTTCATCTAATCAATGAAATGTTACTCTTTCCTAAAAAAAAAAAAAAAGGACTAATGCTCAAAAGAACTCTTTTGTAGTCTCTTTGATCAGGGTTGACAATTTCCTCTCCCTTCTTTCATAACCACATTTCATCTTATCAATGAAATTAGTTTCCTACCAAAAATTAATAATGATAACTAATGATTATACTTGTGAACATCATTACTTATGGGGAAAAGAAAGTAATTTCACTTTGAGGCAGCTCTGTAGAAAAAGGTGTCGAAAAAATTAGTATTTACATTTGGCAATATCTTTCCAGTTTGGGAGAAGTACTCTACTCATAACATCCAAATAGACAACAAAAAGTGCTATTGGGTTTTTACAGAATGAACATCCTAATCATCAACAAAATAATAGGAGGATTGGTAATATTTTCCAACATACCAATGAGGATATTTTAATAATAGGATTGGTAATACATTTCACACGGTTTATGGGTAACCAAGTCTCGTTGAAAAGTACCTCAGTCTTCCCATTGATGCAGCTAAGCGATGACCTACAGAACGCACTCTTCTATTGAAAAAGAATAGTGCATAAGCACCCTGAAAGACAATATGCACCATATAAGAATCATAAAAAGAATAGGACAAAATAATTAGGTATTCTTCTTTAGTACCGGAAACTGCTGCTGTCCGTCCAAAGCTAGTTCATGAATATCATCTACAGATTCAATAAACTTCCCAAATTCAGTGAACAGAGATTGATCATCCAAAAGGACAGGAAACATCAAAACCTGTTATGAGACCAAAACTAGTGCAGTCACTACACGTGTGGATACAACTACATAATATTGTGGAAAGAAAAAGAGTTCGCAACTCTCCAATCATACATTTGCAAACATTACTACGTGAAACAATGACAAAAGCATGAATCCATGTAGGAATGATGCAAAATGAAACAAGACTCTGAATAGGCCCAATTAAAAAGTATCGATATTCTTTAGATGTCGCAACAAGAAGCTTTATATAACAAACATTATCGCAGGGAAACCTTAGCAAATGAAGGTGATAGAGAAGGTAACAATAGTTTGCAGCATCCTCCAATACCAATCGTGTGAATTTGTAATGGATACAAGAAAACGTCAGTAGATACCATTAACAGAATGCCTTCAACCAGCCAAACAGTCAATGAAACCAAAGATTAAACCCAAAAATGTAGCAGCATTTGAAATTGTATATCAAGTCAGCAGTAACAAGGAAAATATTGGAAGTGAGAAGTCGTCATTCAGATGTGTGTTAGAAAAATAGGTAATAGAGGGTGGGGAGGGACCAGAAACTGACAAACCTCATATACGACACTGACAACTTCAGTATTATCCTGTGCAGCATCATATTCATCCTGGGATATTCTGTGATTGATATTTCTCAAGTACTGAGTGACCCTTTCCTCGTCGAGTCTTCTCAATACATCAAGAAGGGGTCCGATGGAACTCAACTCGTACTCCGAACTATACATGTCTTTGGCTTGATGATGCTGGCAGATGCACTGGATACAATGCTGCATCTCCATAGAGATTCTCTTCCATAGGCGCCTGAGAGGAGAGTCATGGCTTTCATCTTTGAAATAATTGTAAAATGTTTCCAGAAGAGGCCCCATTATATCCCAAGAGCCACACCAAATGTGATTTTCTTGGGGCAAACTAATCAAAAAAGTGAAGGCGTCTGCAAACCTGATAGAATACAGAACGAAGCAGAGCTACTTAACTTGCCAATACACGAAACAGTCTTTACTGGAGAACACATAGAAAGTAACAAAATTGCAATATTGAAACTTAATACTAACGGTGACGCAAAAAAAAATGTCAATGTGATGATGAGATTCTTGTTCTAGCAACATTTGCAGTAACTAGAGTGGTGGCATGGAATAAATTAACTAAAGTCGGAGTTAAAAGGGACACAGTTGGACAGATGGATGAGAGGCAAAGACAGACCATTCCTCTTTAAGCTGTTGAAAACGATGGGGTTGTAGGTGTAAGCCATGGCCAGTGTCGTCTTCTTCCTCGATGCCTCGCCAGCGGGCCAATAGATGTGTCTTCGTGGGAGCCATCGAAGCCATTGTTCAGAGACAGCGTTTGAGAGTGGGACTAGGATAAGAAAGTGGGAAGCAGAAGAGAGTGAGTAAAGAAGAGAAGGGAATGCATGGAGGTGGATGATTGGGCAGAGACTGGAAGAAGATAACGGATTGGGAAGAGGGAAGAGGGTCTTGTTCTTGGTTGGCTAATCTTGTTCTTGGTTGGCCTGGAGAGAGAGGGGGAGAGGGAGACGGCAGATGCAAGTTCAAAGTCCGTTGATCAACAAAGTCAGTTAGTGAGTCAGGTCAGGTGCCGTTGGGGCGATGATTGTGCAGGTGCAATCAAAATCACTCGCCCTCTCAGTCTCACTTGGCGGTTTTGGGCGCGGGAAACGAAAGGAAAGGAAATACCGCTCGCACTCACCAGTCGCGAAAATGCATAACCTGCACCCTAATTATATATCCTAATCGTACCTTCCTTGAATTGATTTAAGGGTAAATTACCAAAAATACTCCTAATTATATATCATATCGTACCTTCCTTGAATTGATTTAAGATTAAATTACCAAAAATCCTCCTAAACTATAGAGTTAGTTTCAATTATACTCTTGAACTTTAAAAATTTTCATTTTAACTCTTGAACTTTGAAGTTTATTTCAAAACAACTTTTAAATATTTTTTCCGTTAAATTTATGGATGAAAAATGACGTATTTGCATATGTTTAGATTTTTTTTTCAACGTATATGTTCACATAAGCAACAATACAAATGTAAAAACATCATTTTCCATCCATGAATTTAATGAAAAAAGTCTTCAATGGTTATTTTGAAACAAACTTCAAAGTTTAAGGGTTGAAATGAAACTTTTCAAAGTCCATGGGTATAATTGAAACCAACCTCATAGTTTAGGAATATTTTTGATAATTTAACCTTAATTTAATCCCTCCATTTAATTTCTAACTCTTCTTTCTCTTTTTTTTTAATAAAGAATACCATTCCTTGATCAAATGGAAAGTGCCCCACGGTCAATATCAAGAAAAGGCTCATTCTCAACAACAAAAAATCCCAGTCAATTTAGAAAAGGTGGAGTCCATAATACCGCAATGACCACGTCGTGCTAAAGTATCAGGAATAACATTTCTCGCCCTAGGGGTATAATTAAAAGAAACATGATGAAACTTTGTTCGAAATTCCAGAATATCATGGACTATAAGTTGCAACATCAAAATGAACATCTCCACGTCCATTGATTATGTTAATATTCAATACATTCATTTTGCTTGCCAACCGCAATCCTTCGAGAATAGTATAAGCCTCCACGTAAAGCGGTGATTGAAAACATGGATGAAAGTTTTGAAGCACCGCCACAGTATACCCATATGGATCTTTGACTGTTACTCCTACACTAGTAACGTAATTGTCAATCTGCCAAGACGCATCAACTGAAATTGACCAATTAAGTCTTTCACCATGGAAAGGCACTTCTTTCGGTGGACTTTCATGACGATATTCAATTATTCCGCATGAAATTTCTTGAATGTAATTAAAGATTCATTCACATTTCATCTCAACTAGGGGAATGGGCTTATCATATAGTAAACTATTGCAATCATTCCAAATAGCCCAAACACCAATACAAAGAAGATCAATATTCGATTCCGAGAGAATATTGGCAAAAATCATCCAGATGTCCTGAATTGACATAGAAGAATCCGTTTTGCACGTTTGCATAAGAACAAAACATGATTTGTGGTCTCTTTGTATTTCCTGCAGCTTAGGCACATCATAGAACAATCAATGTTCTTTTTATGCAACATTTTCATTATAGGTAGACACTCATGGAAGCTCCACCAAACAAAGTGCTTCACCTTGGAAGGAACACTTGTCTGCCACCAGTACAGGATCCATAACTTTATGCCAGGAAGGCACAAGTTCATATTAAGTTAAATTACAAGTTCAAGCATTCAACTTTTAAATTTGTGTATATGTGATCCTTGAACTTTAAAAAATATTTAACATGTCCTTAAATTTTCAATTTTGTGTCTAATAGATCCTTGAAGTTTCAATTTTGTATCCAATAGGTTTCTAACATATTCAAAATTTTAAAAAATTAAATGTTCTATTAGACAAATTTTAATTTTGTGTCTAATAAGTCTTCAACCTAATTGACATCTTTTAAATATATTTATTAGTTACAAAATTGAAAGTTTAAGGTTCAATTAGAGACAAAATTAAATTTGGTGCCTAATAGAACAATTAATTATAAATTTTTTTGAAATATAAGACCTATTAGATACAAAATTGAAAATTACAAAAAGTAGGTAGCAACACAGCCTCATTGGACTTGATCGCATAACCTCCCAGACGAAAAAGTTCACTTTGCCTTGTTGGAATAGAAATTTCGACAAATCCAAAATTGCCACGTCATTACCCAACATTGATGACGAAATTATATTTAATTAGGAATTAATTAAATTTGCAAAGATTCCTAAATTAAATTATGGCAAATCCAAGTACGCAATTGTGTCATTTGAAATTTAGAAAACAAAAGTTCGAATTGAAGGCCCCAATTAGCAAAGTCCAGGCCCAATCCAAATGATGACCCAAAGTCAACCAGGGCCAGTCCAAATGGCTAGGCCTAAAGTCAACCAGATCTAGTTCAAAAGGGCTGGCACAAAGTTAACTAGGCTCAATCCAAAGGGTTGGCCCAAAATCAATTGAGCTCATTCCAACAAGCTCAAGCCCACTTGGAGCCCTTGAGGAACTCTATAAATAGAGAGTTTCCTCCTTCATTTGGGGGGTTCAGAACTAAAGAAGCTCAGAGATAATTCAGAAACAAAGCTGTGAAATCTCCAAAAACTCCTGAAGATCAATTACTATCAGAACGAAATCAACTCTTCCTAAAGATTGAAGACTGAAACTAAAGCATCTGGAAGAACTGAAGACTTCAAAGATTAAAAGCTTCATGAAGACCTGAAGACCGAAGCAAACTTAAATCTCTTGAAACTAACTGAAATTCTTCTAATAAGCCGAAGACCTTCAACAAGCTACAAGTCGAAGATCTTCAACAAGCTACAAGCCAAAGACCTTCAACAAGCTATAAGCCAAAGATCTTCTACAAGCTACAAGCCGAAGACCTTCTACAAGCTACAAGTCGAAGACCTTCAATAAGCTACAAGCCGAAGACCTTCAACAAGCTACAAATCGAAGACCTTCAATAAGCTACAAGTCGAAGACCTTCAACAAGCTCAAAGCTGAAGACTTTCTACTAGTTCAAAGTTGACGATTCAACCTCTAGAACAAGCGTTTCAGCCCTCGAGTCAAGTACACAAACGAGAGAAATAATCATATGATCAAATACTAGAGATTGTACTCACTATACTGAAATTAATACAAAATCAAGTTTATTTACACGTATTAAATTTCCTTGATGAAATCTCGTGTGAACAAATTGGCACGCCCAGTGGGACCATCTCTACCTCTCATCTCTTTCTTTCATCTCAACATACAAATGAAGTAATGTCATCCAAAAAGACTTCTTCGATGACCGTTGTCATGGGCAACTCGTACACAGGTTCTGTTACCCATAGTTGCTCCAATGAACTGAGGTTGAAGACGATAAAGCTTCTATTGCAGGCGAAGTAATGACACTGCCGGGGGCATCGACTGGCAACAAGTTTTCTGTTAAGTTTAACCTCTTGTCCGATCTTGATTCTGATGTAGTGTCCGTCATGACAACTAAAGCAAGCACTGTGGATGAAAGAATGGCAGAGATGCAAGAGCAAATCAACACCTTGATGAAGGCGATCGAAGAAGTGAATTCTCAAATCGCATACTTAAAGAGCCAGATTGAGAACCCAAATTTCGCTGAGTCAAGTCAAACTTCTGCCATCAAAAATCGCAATAAAGAAGATCAACCACAACACTCCACTTCGATCACTACACTGTTTGTCCAACAACTTAAGGACATGATAATGAACTTCATTAGAGCTCAATATGGTGGGGCTTCTCAAAGTTCTCTCTTGTATTCTAAACCATATACTAAGAGAATCAATAATTTGAGAATGCCAACTGGATATCAACCACCAAAATTCCAGCAATTTGATGGAAAAGGCAACCCTAAGCAACACGTTGCTCATTTCATCGAGATATGCGAAAATGCTAGTACACGAGGAGATCTACTGGTTAAATAGTTCGTACGAACGCTGAAAGGGAACACATTTGACTGGTACACTAATCTAGAGCCTGAGACGATAGACAGTTGGGAACAGTTCGAAAAGGAATTTCTCAACCGCTTCTACAGCACAAGACGAACCGTCAGCATGTTCGAGCTCACCAACACAAGACAACGAAAAGGTGAACCCGTTGTCGACTACACAAATCGTTGGAGAGACATGAGTCTCGATTGAAAAAATCGCCTCACTGAACTGTCAGCTGTGGAGATGTGCATTCAAGGCATGCACTGGGAACTTCTTTACATCCTCCGAGGTCTAAAGCCTCGCACCTTTGAAGAACTAGCAACTCGTGCCCATGACATGGAGCTAAGTACTGCTAGTCGAGGAGATAAAGACCTTCTAGTCCCTAACAAAAGAACAGAGGGAAATGACATCCACAAGACTTCAAAAGAAGCTATGATTATCAATACAGTCCATCTCGAGTCGTCTTCAAAAGGAAAAGACAAGAAGAATGGAGAGCAACAAGAAAATGGAAGGTGTCGCTTAACTTTGAAGGAAAGACAAAAAAGAGTTTATCCTTTTCCTGATTCAGACATTCCGACATGTTGGGACAACTACTAGACACACGACTGATAGAACTTTCGGAGTGTAAAGGCCAGAAGAGATGGAGAAAGTCAATGATCCCAACTGCAGTAAGTATTATCGAGTTGTCAGTCATCCAGTAAAAAAATGTTTCGTCCTAAAAGAGCTAATTCTAAGGTTAGCTAAAGAAGGAAAAATTGAGCTAGACTTTGATGAATTAGCTCCAACAAATCATGCTGCGGTAACAACAAATACATGTAGTCAAATACATTATAGTCCGCTTCATGATCAAGAAATGCGCCTAGTCCAATTTGGAACCCTAGAGCCTGTATCTATTTGGTTTCAACCTGAGGTATCAAGAAACAAACTTCAAGACGTGGTCAAGCCTATCAAAGATCAAGATAAAGGTTGGACTGTTATGTCTCGTCAGAAGAAACCAGGACAACATGTTGTTCAGAAAGAACATTGCCCATTCAGAAGAAAGAATAGGCATCAAAGAAAGGATGATCCAAGGAAGCCTAAACCTGAGAGGAAAGAAAATAAAAATTGTTCCCAACCTCGCCACCCGGTGACCTTAAAGGAATTCTTCCCAAGAGATTTCTTTTCCATTGAAAAAAAGGAAGAAGATTTGGCAAGTTCATATTGCACCAATGTGGAAGAAATTGATGATTCAAAAGAAGCCGAGCAAAGGACTTCTGTCTTCGAACGCATCAAGCCTTCAACTACCCGACCTTCAATCTTCCAAAGGATGAGTATGGCCGCGACAAACAAAGAAAACCAATGTCTAACTTATGTCTCAACTCGACCTTCAGTCTTCAAAAGGCTAAGTGTCTCCACATCGAAGAGAAATCAACCTTTAACATCTGTCTTTGATCGTCTCAAAGTAACAAGCGATCAACATGAAAGGAAGATGAAATCTTTAAAGGCATAACTGTTCGATGAAGTGAACAATGACAAAAAGATTCACAGTCTTGTTCCTTCTCGTATGAAAAGGAAGTTTTCTATTCTCACAAGCACAGAGGGTTCCTTGAACGTGAAGAAAAATGTCATCATCTTAAAAAATCCTATAAATGAAGGATCTGATATAGACCATGATGACAATAACATCTAAGATGTAAAGAAAGCTTCTTATCGCAGGAGCCTAAACTGCATGATGCTCCTTGCCCGCATGAGCTTAAAAGGTGAATGGCCCCTAAAAAAATAATCTTTGAACTACGTTATGACTTGATCCTTTTCTGTAAAAGGGTACGTAGGCAGCTTAAAAAAAACTTTTAAGTTCACTCTCTAAAAAAAAACATTTTCATCCGAGGAAACAAGACGTTGCAAGTTTGATGCATACGAGCGAGCTTCAACTCCTTCAAGTTTGGTTCCTCGCTCACTCCACTAAAGTTTGAGCTTCAGCCTCTTCAAGTTTGGTTTGTCCCTCACTCTCTCTAAAGTTTGAGCTTCATTCTCCTCAAGTTCAGTTCGTCGCTCACTCCCACCAAAGTTCGAGCTTCATCCTCTTCAAGTTCAGTTTTTCGCTCACTCAACTAAAGTTCGAGCTTCAACCTTTTCAAGTTTGGCCTGTCGCTCACTCTCTCTAAAGTTTGACCTTCATTCTCTTCAAGTTCGTTTCGTCGCTCACTCCCACTAAAGGTCGAGTTTCATCCTCTTTAAGTTTGGTTTTTTTTGCTCACTTCACTAAAGTTCGAGCTTCGTTCTCCTCAAGGTCGGAAGGCTTCGTTGTCGCTTCTGCCCCAAGTTCAAAGGTTTCGTCGTCGCTTCTTTTCCAAAGTTTGAAGGCTTCGTAGTTGCTTCTTCTCCAAAGTTTGAAGGCTTCATCCTCACTTCTACTCCAAGTTCAAAGGCTTTGTCGTCGCTCCTTCTACAAGTTCAACGGATTTGTCGTCACTTTTTCCCCAAGTTCAAAGGCTTCGTCGTCGCTTCTTCTCTAAAGTTCGAAGGCTTCGTCATCGCTTCTTCTCCAAAGTTCGAAGGTTTCGTCGTCACTCTGCCATCTTCAAGTCAAGAGGCTTTGTCATCGCTCCACCATCTTCAAGTCCAGAGGTTTCATCTGTTGGGATTTATGCCCTAAAGCCTCGTAATTAATAATTTATTTAATAATGAATAATAATTTTGATTATTTTATTTGCAATATAATATTATCCATTATATAAAAAATTCAAGGTTATTAGTGTAATCTTGAACACTATGTGGTTGACATACGAGAGGATCATGTTCAAGAAATAACCTAAATGGTCATAGTATATGAATAAGGTTGGGTGCCTTATCCTGGTAACACTATTGATATGGCTCACTTTATAATAGTTACAAATGATTTGATTCAAATCATTCATGTGGAGACATGTGAGTGGGGGTATCTTATACAATGAGTTTGTATAAGACTGAACCACGAAATATTTAATCTCTCTTTATAAATCCGTTAATTGAGAAGAGTAATATTTTATCAGGATGATCATATGCGACTCGATCTTAATCCTGAGTGAGTTATGAACTCTTGCCTGTGAGGGCTTGTCCTTTGATTTGCATGGGTGAGAGTGGCTTTTGTAGCCGATTCAATATGCCTACCATTTTGGGGACTTGACCAAATAGGGAGCTGGGAACATAATCTCACAAGATGGAATTCACTCATTCCCATATAGGGTAAGTATATGAGTAGTTTCCTTAAGTGCTGATTTCGAGACTTGAACAATGCAGCCCCACCCTCTCATTGGCCCGAGATGGACTTAGTTTATAATTAGATTATAAACAAATTGTTCATTAGAGGATCAGTGGTACTTAAGGTGCAAGATGTAATTACAGGGGTAAAACGGACTTTTGACCCAGCTGTAATTACGAACAACTCGTGAAGGATCAACTTGCATGTAGTGATTATATCAATGGACGCAACTTGTCCTATAGTGCATAAGAGTGCAACTTTAGGTCTATAGTGGAGTGACCCTAAAGTTAATGAATGAAAATTGATTAATTAAATAGTTTAATCAATTAATTTTGTATCATTGGAGCTTATAATCTGTAGGTCCATAAGATCCTCTTGCTCGCTCATAGTAACACTAAAAGATCAATTTAGTTGAAAGAAAATTTTGAAATGTTCAAATTAATATTAATTTGAAGTGTTCAAATTAATATTTAATATAAAAGAGGAAAATATATTTATTGTATTTGATACATTAAATATTAAAAATTGAAATGTTCAAATTTAATATTTAATTTGAAGTGTTCAAACTAATATTTAATATATTATATATATTAAATATAAAAGAGGAAAATATATTTATTGTATTTAATACATTAAATATTAAAATAATTAATGTATATTTGATATATTAAATAAAAGATATTTATAGAATTTGAATAAGATTCAAATAAATAAATATCGTAGGACATTTGAATGAGATTCAAATAAATACAAGATATATTTTAATATATTAGATATTAAAATATAATATTTTAATTATGACAAAGATTTTCCCTTGGTCACTATAAATAGGACCCTTGGGTTGAGTCATTATTCACAACACACATCTCCTTAATAGAGAGAATTAGAGAATTCTCTCTAGACTTCTTCATCTCCAATCCCTTGTGGATTTTCTTTCAAGAGGCTCCCACAAGCCTTGATCCTGTGTTCGAGTCATAGCCAGGAAGACTTTGTGGAAGAGATAAAGACCCGCCAGAATATTCTCCATATTTTGAAGGTATTTATTGCTTAACCCTTATATTTTGTATTTAATTCTAAATAAATCAAAGATGATCCAACGCTTCCGCTTGGGTTTAATTAGATTATTCCCTTCATCATCACTTGTCACACCCCGCCCCAGATTAACTCTACCAAACCTAGGACAATATGTGATGGCAGTAGACTCCAAATGTGCAATGGAATCTATTGCTAAGTCTTTATCTCTTCTTTCATTATCTAACTTTATCTATGGATATCCCATAAACAGCACAGTAAAAAAAAAATTTCCCTTTACTTACACTATATGATATGCAATGATTTGATAAGATTGGTGGCAGATTCTGATTAGCTAACTCTGATTGAAATTCAAGAGCAACCTGGTGAAAATTAAAAACAAAAGAATGAGCTAAAAAGCCCAATGAGTGGTGATTCATAAGAAAATACATTTTCAAGGAAATTATTCTCTTACTAAACATAAGTTCATAACTATGTGAAATAATGCAAATCACGAATAGTTTAGAAACCTTCGAGATCATTTTAAGACATTAAAGTCTGTAAATAAACATCTCTTGAAACAACAACTCTTAAGTCAACAATTCTTGAAAACATAAGCACAAGTTCGTAAAAACATAGATAGGGAAATCCGTAATTATAGCTTTGGAAAGCATAAACATAACTAGTGAAATTTATCACCAAATCTGTACCCAAATCTCCATCATACTGGCGTAGAGTAATTTCAATACGCACAACAATCTCTGTCATACGTGCACGTAGAGCAAACTCTAATATCTGTAATGCTTCAGGTCCAGGATTTGGACCAGGATTCGGAACCCGGATTTGGCATCTAATGGCCCCGGCATTCCCCTGCATCCCCTGCGGCCTGAGCACGCTAGCATACTATGGAAACACATTCTCATAGCATATCGGGTAATCACCATGGGTACAAAGATCTAGTGGTTTGAAAACCACTTCCAACATAAACCTCTTAAATCACAAATCACTTTAAATCATAAAAATTCTTAACTTTTCAAGATCTCAAACTCTTTCTGAAAATTATATATTTCTCTAGATAATTGTTTGTAAACTTGAGAGATTTCTGAAATAACATTAAACATTTATACTTCCTCGAATAATCATCAAATCTCTCAATAATATAAAACATTTTCAAAGTTATATTTTCTCTTAAACTACATCTCATGAAATTCATGCATTTCTCAACAAACATTTAAACTCTTCAAACATCTCAATAATCATAAAATATCTCAAATATTTCTCAAATAATAATTTATGCTAAAAGCATAAAATATTGGAATTTCAATACCATTTTTGGAAATTCATAAAAATTCTCTAAAAATCTCTTTGCATTTTCTCTAAATTCACACATAATTATAGAATTCTTAAAAATCTATAATAATAATCAAATAATGAAAACAATTCGGAAAATAAACCACTCACAGAACAATTTTCGTTGACACCTCAAATCGAAAGCTAATCCAATTTTGTTCAACCTGTAATTTCAATAACCGTACCCTAAGTTACAACTTTTTCCAATAAGAAAATATCATAAATCTTACCTTAATCAAATTAAATTAATTCCCCAATCCATTTCTCTTCATCCAAATTCCAAATACAACTTTTCCTTTCATTCCATTAATTAGCCAAAGCCAAGTACATTTTGTGTTTTTCTCTAATTAAAAAACTATATATTTCTCTCTCCTCTTTAATTCCATAGTACTATCAAACTCAATTTTTCAATTTCTCTACAATTTCTTATATCTCTTTCTCCTCCACTTCACTTAAACCAAACCAACACAAGACAAATTCCTCTTTTTTTTTTTTATTTATTTAATTATGATGTGCTTGCATCATATTCCCATTCTTAATAAAATATCTTATTAATTCTTTTTCTCTCCAACACCCTTGAGATAAGACAATTTCTTTTTGTCTTTTCTTTTTTTTTTTTAACCTTTCACTATTCACTTTCTTCTTCCTTCCTCCACCCACAAAAATTCTTCTCTTCTTTTTTTTTTTTTTTCATTCTTCCATTTTAGCTTCTTTTGTTTCTTTACTTTCCATAATTTCATACTTGCTCAAATGTCAAAAAGGAGCTTAAAAGGATAATAAATTTACCAATTTATGTCTTTGACCTCCCATTCCTAATCTTCTCTTTCTCTTTGCTTATTCATCTCATTCCATGCCATCTTTATGTAAATTTCTTCCCAACAAAATGCATGAAAACTCTTGAATCAAAAAGAAATCAAAACTCACATTATAAAGTGTCAAACCTTCCATATTTTTCCTAATCCAAAGAAAAAAAACAACTTACCCAATTGAAATTTTTGTCTTTCAACTTCCTTCTAACTTCAAGACACCACTTTTCATCTTCTCCATGGCTTGGGCTACCCTTTTCTCATCTCTCTAAATATCTCATCTTTTTAACTTTCTCTTTCCTCCCCCCTCTCCATTTTCGTGAACTCCTCTTTTTTCCTTTCTTTTTTTTTAAACCAAAATAATGTATGTGGCTTGCAATTTATAAAATAAACATACATGTGGCTTCTTTGAAGCCACACATTATTTCTTTTATTTATTATTATTATTATTATTTCAAAAATACACCAAAACCATACATATTTTCATTTCCTCTTTCCTTTTTCTTTTAACAAAAATTTACCCCATAAATTTCAATTTACTTTTACTTCCAATTTATTCCAAACTTCTCCTCTTTCAAGACATTTGAAAATCAAATAACTATTATGTCATATAAATACTAGAAATCCAAAATTGGATCTTACATCACTACTCCACCATCTTCAAGTCAGAAGACTTTTTTCGTCACTCCGCCATCTTCAAGTCATGAGATCTGAGGAGGCTTCGTTGTCGCTCCGCCATATTCAAGTTAGGAGGCTTCTTCGTCACTCTGCCATCTTCAAGTCAGAAGACTTTTTTCATCGCTGCACCATCTTCAAGTCATGAGATCTGAGGAGGCTTCGTCGTCGCTCCGCCATATTCAAGTTAGGAGGCTTCTTCGTCACTCTGCCATCTTCAAGTCAGGATACTTCGTCCCTTCTCTGCCATCATCTTCAAAGTTGAGGTTGCCGCTTCGTCTCAAAGTCGAAGTTGCCGCTTCATCTCCAAGTAAAGGTTTTCGCTTCGTCATCAAAGTCTGGCAGCTTCCGTTAGTCTTCAAAGTCTTGCGCCTTTGCTTCATCTTCAAAGTCTGGCGCCTTCGCTTCGTCTCAAAGTCGAAGTTGCCACTTCATCTCCAAAGTCGAGTATTCCACTTCATCTGCAAAGTCGAAGTTGCCACTTCATATTCAAAGTCTGACGGCTTCGCTTCATCTTCAAAGTCTGGCAGCTTCGCTTCATCTTCAAAGTCTCTTCAAAGTTTGACGACTTCTCTTTGTCTGCAAAGTCTCGCGGCTTCGCTTAGTCTTCAAACTCTCGCGGCTTTTCTTCGCTTCAAAGTCTAGCAGCTTCGCTTCATCTTTAAAGTCTGAAGGCTTCACTTCATCTTCAAAGTCGAGGTTGCCGCTTCATCTTCAAAGTCTGACGGCTTCGCTTCATCTTCAAAGTTCAACGGCTTCGCTCTGCCTTCAAAGTCTGGAGGCTTCGCTTCATCTTCAAAGTCGAGGTTGCCGCTTCATCTTCAAAGTCTCTTCACAGTCTAACGGCTTCGCTTTGTCTTCAAAGTATCGCGAATTCGCTTCGTCTTCAAACTCTCGAGCTTCTCTTCGTCTTCAAAGTCTTGCGGCTTTGCTTCGTCTTCATCTTCCAAGTTAAGTTCGATGGCTTCGTTGCTTCATCAACAAAGATAAGTTCGGTGACTTTCATCGGAGATAAGTTCGGTGACTTTCATCAGAGATATGTTCGGTGGCTTTCATCAGAGATATGTTCGGCGACTTTCATCAGAGATATTTTCGGCGGCTTTCATCAGAGATAAGTTCGACAGCTTTCATCATAGATAAGTTCAACGGGTCTCCTCTTCGAATTGAAGGCTTCATAATTTTTGTTGCAAAGTAAGGAATGAACACTGAGGGCACAATCACCGTTACTCATGTTGTCCCTACTAAAGTGTCACCCCTACACTTGCTTTTGTCTTCGAATCGGAGGTTGCATGATGCTCTATTGCGAAGTGGGGGATAATCACCCCTACACTTGCTTCTGTTTTCAAATTGGAGGCGGCAAATAAAGTTTCCTGAAAAGAGCGACAGGACAAAAAGAAAAAAAAAACTTTATTTACCTTAGTGGTTGGTAAAAGCAGTCGAGAGAAGTTGCAAGTACAGTTTCCTAAAGAAAAAAAAAAGGAAAAAGATTTAGCAAAAGAAAAAAAAAAGTTAAAAAAAAAAGAGAATAAAAAAAAGGAAGGAAAGTTGGAGTTTGTAAAAAAAGTCAAATGAAAGAAAAAAAACAATGTCTTTCCATAAAAAAAAAAAGAAAAAAAAAACTAAAATACAAAATGAAAAAATAATAAAAAGACTACATGTATTCTATATATATATATATATATATATATATATATATCTTGAAAAAAAAGTTCACACTCGTGCACTAAGCCCATTAAAATTAATAGAAGAAGAAAAAGTCAACTTCTCTCTCCATGGATGATGTACCTACAAGCATAAAAAAAAAAAAAAAGAATTAATTTCTTCTCTCCATGTAATGATGTGTCTGCAAGCATTTAAAGAAGGAAAATGAAGCTTTCTCTCACTTCATGATGGGCTTGCTCCCATTTTAAAAATTAAGAAAAAAAAAAAGAAAATGAATTGGCTTTATCTCCAACTTCTTCCTCTCCCAGAAATTGTCTTCCTCCATGGTTTTGTTCTTGCCTCAACCAAATCCACCGGCGGCGACACAGTCAGTGGTAACTCATGATTTCCGACGACGTGCAGCACCCGTAGACCGTGATTTCAGCAACGCGCAACAGCAATGCTCGCACCGTGAGTAGATCTACAGCGGTGACGACCCACTACGCCAGTGGTGCAGCAACAACGATGTCAGTGTCACGAACCTGGCAAATCCGAGCAGGCCCCGTATTCTGCAGCACGCCGACGACCTTTCTTCGACAACGTAATACTTATGTTGAGCACCCACGAGCCGGAGACACTCCGACGAGCTCGACGCTCATACCCACGAACCGAAAACCCACAAGCCAAATCTAAAAGGAGAGTGCGCAATTCTGAAGAGCTTTTGGCACGACCCATGACGGACACAACCATCTTCCTCGGCAACCGATTCTCGACCAACAAGAGTCTAAAATTCTTCAAGATTGATGAAGCCCATCCATCTTCCCAAATATATATTAACAAACATTCGGACGAGATTCTCTCAATTTAGTTAAGATTTCATGCCAATTTTTGTTTGAATTGAAAAATCCCGATTTCACATGGGATTTCATCCAACAACGTAATCCAGTGTTTAGTTGAACTAAAATTTGACTAAAACTCAAGTTTTGCTGGAACTCCAAATCTCTGCCAAATTGGTTGTCTCAAATAGGTTGGAGTCTTGTATTGGCCAAAATTTGGATGAAAAAAAAGAGATTATTCTACCTTAAAATTGAAAAGACCTGCTTCAAGCTAAATTCAGGTCAAATTCACCACGAATTGAGTTTAGCTTCAAATCCAATGTTGGCTATAATCCACATTTTAAACTCAAAATCAAAATTAATTTGGATTAAATTTAAGTTCAAATCTCATTCCAAATCCAAAGTATAATTTGGTAGTCAAACCAAAATTTGGGCATAATCCAAATTTTATCCCAAGTCAAAATTTGATTGAAATCCAAATTCAAGTTCTATTCCAATTTCAAATTATAATTGGGTAGAAATTTATCTCAAAAAAGTAAAATTTGGGCATACTGCAAATTTCCTTCCAAAATTGGGTAAGGTCAAAATTCTGTCAAAAAAATCTTGATAGAATTCAGTTCCTCAAAAAAAATTTGGGCATAATCCAAAATTTATTTTAAGTCAAAATTGGAGAAAGTTTCAAATTTTATTCCAAGTTCAAACAAAAATTGGGTAGAAGTCCAAGTCCTAATCCAATTTCATGATTTTGGTAGAATTTTAACTTTGCCCCAAGTTTAGATTTTGAATTAAGGTAGATCATAAATTCTACTAAATTCAAATCAAAGTTTTATGCCAGAAGAGAAAATCAGAATATTGACTCAAATTCATATTTTGATAAATTGGCATAAAAAAATGTGTAAACAAAATCAAAATTATGAACCAAAACCCATATTTTGATTGAATTGACACATCAAATGGAGTCCAAATTACGAGCAAAAATCTTAAGTTTTGATTCCAAAATGACTTTTTCGAAATTCACACACACATACTTGTGTATAAATCTCGAAAAGGGGGCATCTGTTGGAATAGAAATTTTGACAAATCCAAAATTGTCACGTCATTACCCAACATTGATGACAAAATTATATTTAATTAGGGATTAATTAAATTTGCAAAGATTCCTAAATTAAATTATGGCAAATCCAAGTACGCAATTGGGTCATTTGAAAATTGGAAAACAAAAGCCCGAATTGAAGGCCCCAATTAGCAAAGTCCAGGCCCAATCCAAAGGATGACCCAAAGTCAACCAGGCCCAGTCCAAATGGCTAGGCCCAAAGTCAACCAGGTCTAGTCCAAAAGGGCTGGCACAAAGTTAACTAGGCACAATCCAAAGGGTTGGCCCAAAATCAATTGAGCTCATTCCAACAAGCCCAAGCCCACCTGGAGCCCTTAAGGAACTCTATAAATAGAGAGTTTCCTCCTTCATTTAGGGGGTTCAGAGAGAATTCAGAAACAAAGCTGAGAAATCTCCAGAAACTCCTGAAGATCAATTACTATCAGAACGAAATCAACTCTTCCTGAAGATTGAAGACTGAAACTAAAGAATTTGGAAGAACTGAAGACTTCAAAGATTTAAAGCTTCATGAAGACCTGAAGACCGAAGCAAACTTAAATCTCTTTGAAGACTAAAACTAACTGAAATTCTTCTAATAAGCCGAAGACCTTCAACAAGCTACAAGTCGAAGATCTTCAACAAGCTACAAGCCGAAGACCTTCAACAAGCTACAAGCCGAAGACCTTTTACAAGCTACAAGTCGAAGACCTTCTACAAGCTACAAGTCGAAGACCTTCAATAAGCAACAAGCCGAATACCTTCAATAAGCTACAAGTTGGAGACTTTCAATAAGCTACAAGCCAAAAACCTTCAACAAGCTCAAAGCTGAAGACTTGCTACTAGTTCAAAGTTGACGATTCAATCTCTAGAACAAGCGTTTCAGCCCTCGAGTCAAGTATACAAACGAGAGAAAGAATCAGAGGATCAAATACTAGATATTGTACTCACTATACTAAAATCAATACAAAATCAAGTTTATTTACACGTATTAAATTTCCTTGTTGAAATCTCGTGTGAACAGCCCCCGTCTTAGCCAACTAACCAATGATCAATTGGTGATTTTAATCGAAACAACCATTACATATATATATAATTCATAATGTCAGGGGGGCACTTGCCCCCTCTTGGCTCCAATGTGGATTTGCCCCTGTTTGCCACACTTTTTTCCACCAATATATGCACTCATTCACACGAAATGAACCTCTCTCCTGATATGAATTTGTGTGTGCCTTATAGCCACTTTTAACTGTATATCTTCCAAACTTATGAAAATGTCATACTTAACAATCATCTTCCAGAAGAGCTTATTAGCATACTCGTTATGATATTCACATCGTCCTAACACAGATACGTATTAAGCTTTTGTACATCCTAATTCAAGAACGGTGTTATAATATCCGCCACCAAACTTCCAGATCGATTACCTATAACGAATAAGACTTTAAAAGTGTGTGGTCATGGGAGCCAAGGATCATGGAAAATTCAAATTGAATTACCATTTCCAAGTCTCTTCCATATCTCCAATTTTAACAAATCCATACCCCATACAAAAACCTTTCCAAAAATATGAAGAATCAGATGTAGATGAAGCATTAAAAAGATCTGAGTGCGAAAAGTACCGACATTTCAGAAATCTGGAAACCAACAAATAAGGTTGTGTTAGAACTCGCCATACTTGCTTGGCCAACATAGCTTGATTGAATTCCACCAAATCTCTGAAATTCAAACCCCATCTCTTTAGGTCAATACATTTTATCCCAACTTTTCCTGTGCATTTTTTCTATTTTGAGAATTTGACACTAGAACCTCGCCATAAGTTTAGCAATTTGCAAACAAAAAGATTTTGGAAGTTTAAAACGACTCATAGCATATGTAGGAATAGCTAGAACAACACTTTTAAGGAGTACTTCTTTAACACCCACATAAAAGAATTTGTTCTTCCAAATTCGCAACACCTTCCAAACCCTCTCTAAGAACATTGAAATCTCTACATTTACTCCTTGTAAACAAAGAGTGCAATCCCAAATACTTTTCTAGATTTGTCAGAATCTGAACTTGTAAAATTTGTTGTAATTTGACACTTTGATCCTGCGGAACATTGGAAGAGAACAACATTGTCGACTTTCCCAAATTTATACATTGTCTAGAAGCTTGTTCATAAACTTGTAAAATATTTTTTAGTACAACAAATTCTGACCCCGAAGCTTTTAAGAAGATTAAACTATCGTCTGCAAATAATAAATGTGATATATTTGGACACCCTTTAGAAATGGAAAGGCCTAATAAAAGTCCTTTATTCACTGCCTGAGTTAAAAAGCCCAAAAAAACCTTAAGCACATAACATAAAAAGATATGGGGATAATGGATTCCTCTGAAGAATCCCTATGGATTGTAACTAATAACTCCTCGAATAAGAGTTATTATTTATATTTGTAGAGCTTAAAGTTTCAGCATTTTGAGTTTGCAATCATGATTTATGCCTAAAAGTTGGTAGAATTTTCGAAAGTAAATTTAGGTTATCAATTTAGCATAATGTTGAATTTGTTAGATATTTTAGAGCAATTGTGACAGTATTTATTAATGCAGTTTGGCAGCTAAATTCTTTGCAAGTAAATTGTTGTTGGAACATTGATGATGTTAAATACTAAGGAGAACATAATTTATGATGGAGCATTGTTTGAGCAAGGTTTTCGCAAATTGGTCGTGAGAACTGAATTTTAATTGAGCTTGACGTTTTTTATAGATCAACTGCTTCCAGCCATTAGAAAGCTCCCTTGAGGTCCCACACAGTCTATTCAGCCCTTAATCTTTAAGGATTGGGCATCCTTAAGGGAGAAGCCATTTTTTGGGGATTTGTATTAAGGGAAAAGAAAGAATGATAAGAAGAAAGAGCAGATGAGAGATCTGGAAGGAAGCAGCTACTGCAACTTTCCTATTTCGACAACAATTTCTTATATTCCTTTCTCTAGTTTGTTCTTATTTTCTGTAATGGCACTACATAGCATTTTATTTTTGTTTTCGAGTTGTAACATGAGCTAAGTCACATTTGGAGCGAGGATTAAGAGTATTTTTGTCAATCTAATAAGGGGTTACGACACCTTGGCTTTTCTCATTCTGGTTGTTGGTGTTTTTATTGTTGAATGTTTGGGTTTGTTTGATCAACACACACCAAACACTGTTTCTTTTTATTTTAGAAAAGATAAAGGGGAACCAATTACTTGCAGACATTAGCCTATCGATTTGGGTTAGTAGCTAACTAAGTGGGTATGTTAGGGATAACAATCCGCCTAATGTGTGAGGTTAGCTGTTTAATCAATGTGGGTTAATGGGAGTTAAACCACTAAAATTTTGAAATCTGAGAGGATTCCATGTCTAATGCTGAGCGGATTGAGGGAGCAAAGTTTTCTCTCGAGCATTATGATTAGAAAGATAAAAATCATTCCTAATCCGAGCCCATTTTTATTACTCTGTTGTTTAGTCATTTAGATTTTAACCTACATCTTTTACATCTCAACAATTCTATTTAGCATCTTTATTTTTAAGTTTGTTATGTTTAACTTAGTTAAAAACTCAAATTACATTCTCGGTTACCCAATTGAAATTACTAATCCCTAATCCCTGAGGAATCGATAATTACTTAACACTTGATGTCGTTGTGTGTACTTGCATACCCAATATTGAGATTTAATTAATTATTTTTCAACATTGTTTTTTGAGGTAACAGTAACTCCATTCACAAGTACAGAGAAGGAAACAATAGACACACATTCCATAATTAAATCTATCAATTTTTCATGAAAGCTTAATTTGAACATCATATGGCTAAAAAAACTCTTTTCAACTTTGTCGTACACTTTGCTTATATCTAATTTCAGGGCCACATAGCCCTTCGTACCCTTATGTTTTTTGTTCAAAGAATGCAAACATTCGTGAGCAATGATCAAATTATTAGAAATAGATAGTCCTTGAATAAAAACTGATTGAGTAGGGGAAATTATCTTATCCAAAAGATTTCAACCTATTAGCCAAAACCTTCATAACAATCTTATATGAGACATTGTGATAACGCTCATTTATGAGTGTTATTGAGCCCTAAAAACTAAGCTATTTGCTTAGAAAACGAATATTTAAAGTTATATTTCATGTCATTTAGATCAAATTTAAGTAAAAATAAATTTTGCATGTGTTTTAAGTCTGGGTTTTGTAAAAATAAGTTTTTAGGTGTATTTAGAGTCGTTTTTGTTAAGAAAGTGTTAATTTTGGTTGTTTTTGTGAAGATGTTGAAAAATGGATAAGATGCTCCAGCAACCAGGGAGCAATCAAAGGAAGAAAATAAGCTTAAATGCAAAATGCGACCTGAATGCGCCATCCTTTGAAGGCAGACTGTAGTTTTTCAAGTAAAGCAGAAAAGAAGCCAAAATGCGCCCAGAAATGCACTTAGGCCATTTTGACAACAACCTAAATGCGCCTACATCTAGACCTTTTCGACAGATTCTCCAAGATTCGTGAGATTTGCAGATATTATCAAATATTCTCAATCAAATCTCCTTAAATCAAGGGATATGATTGACCAAACTTCTCCGCACTGATCTCGGCAGCAATCCTCCATTTGAAAGAGAGCTCGGAGTTGAGAATTCTCTTCATAATAAAGTCAATCTAAATTTCCATCAATTGAACTTTTTGTTTTTGGGCGTGGAGCACTTTATGGCATTCTGTTCTCATCTTTCAGTCGCACGTTCTTCAATTCTTGAGTTCAGCTTCCAGCTTAGTCTGATCTATGAAGAGTTCTTGGGTTGTAAAGATTTGACTCGCCTTGAAAAGGGATGAGGAGAATCAATTAAGAAGGAAAAACCTTAGATTGAAAACGACACCTTGTAATTCTTTAGATTCAAGTTTGCTAGCCTCTGTTTTCGATTGCTCAAATTCCAGAACTTTTTGTTTTAGTTTATCAAAGGATTGTCTTGTTAAGTTCTATTGTAAGACTTCATTAGTCGCGCAAAATTAGTTAATAATATTCCAGTAGCAATTTCTATCTTGGGTTGGTTTTCTCTATTCCATTACTACAAGTTATTCTATTTTGGCTTCCAATATTTTAGAAGTTTATCTTATGTTGTGGGCAATGCGAACAAAATTTATCTAAGTACGATTGACCATAGACATATAGGTCCAATCACTTAGCCTCCTAAAGGTTTTGAATCAAAACTGAATAGGAGTTGATTAGGTTTACAATTACTTTGTATTAAGGCGCGATTGCAATTGTAATTGAATAGCCATTCTCACCAAAAGGGCATAAGTATGCTTGAATCTTCTCATTCTCTTTATTGATTTTCACAACTTTCTTCTACTATTTCACTCTCCCACTTTTCATATTTGGTTACCAAAGTTGCAATTTTTAAACATCTTTGTGCTATCTTAAAATTTTGTTGTATCCATTCATTGTGGGATCGATACCTTAGAGTACTTCCAATTTTATATTACCAGCATCAACAATGTGCACTTGCACTGACCTAAATTTTTTCTTTTATTTTTAACCCACAAAGTTCAATCGATCAAGTATTTGACACCGTTGCCAGGGAACGACATGACTAACAAAATTTTGTTTGCAGTACAAATTGCACTCAGATTACAACTGCAATTGTCATCTTTCCAAGAGAAAGCCCGACTCTTGTTACATTGTTTTGCAGGTTAAGAGAGAGCCATTGCAAGAAAATAAAGCACACAACATAGGGTTTGATTACTTGAGATAATCCACAGGATGTGAGTAGACGTCATTGAAACATTGAGTGCACAAACTTCATCATTAAGTTACATAATAAAAACTTTGATGATGGAAAATCTCATCACTCCTTTTAACCCTGCCTCTTCTACTTTTATTTTAATCATTGAATGGATGCACCCGTACACGAATGGATGCATCGATTTGATGTGTAAATGTAACTACTTCCCCCAATAGTCAGGTCATGTCATCATATAAATGACAACTATTCGACTTAATTATATAACTTTACTTAAAATTTTAATTTTTATATATACATTAACCTGAATAATCATGGTTTGTTATGAGTTGTGTCCCATCAATAAATAGTGGAAAGGCAAAGTAGGAATTAATAAAATTATAAAGGCAAAATAGGTATGTAAAGATTCTTCCCTTGTAGCTCCATATATATATATATATATATATATATATATATATATATACATACATACATACATACATACATATACACAGATTGACAATTTTTACATGGAGAGTCTAAATTTTTTAAGAAGTCTACACACACATGTGAGAATTGATACTAGAGATGTCCACGGGGTGGGGCGGGGCTGGGGAATGGATTCCCCGTCCTCGTCCCTGCCCCCCATTTCATTCCCCGTCCCCGCCAAATTTCCCATTTAATTTTGCAGGAATTTCCCGTGGGGAATTCGAGGGGATCGGGTTTCTTGCGGGGAATTTTTTTTTCGTTCTTTTTTTTTATTTTTTTTATTTTTTAAAATTTATTCTCAACCATAATAGAAATTATTTCTAAATGAATAATTTTCAATATAATTCTATTTAAAGAAAATGTTATAAAATTTCCTAATAAAAACAATAATATACCATAAGTAAAAATACTATAATGTCGAAACAACTTAATTTCTAAAAATTCAAATTTCAATATTACAACATAGTCTTTGATTTTTTTTATAACGAAATAGTCTTAAACTAATTCCTACTATAGTTTTTTAAAAAAAAATTCTATTTATAGGTAATAATTATTATTTTAGAGTTATTATCGATGCAACCCAACAATGGTGATAAATTGATTTTTGCCTAACCAAAAAAAAAAGTACTTTCTCTCTCCCGTCTCTCTTCCCATTTTCTCTCCTCTCTCCTCCCTCCCTCTTTCTCCTTTCCTTTTTTAACGCTCTGTTTGGCGGATGAATTTGATAAGAAATTATTTCAAATTCCAGGATTTTAAAAGATGGAAATGATTTTAAATTTCTATTTGCGTTTGGAACCAAATTGATTTAAAAATCTTTGAAATTAAAATTTATTGTTTGGATGCTCACGAAAAGTGAAAAGAAAGTATAACATTTTACTATTATGCCCTTATAGTTTTGCAGTAGATTATTTGGGGGTAATTTTATAGATAATGGAATTTAAATAAACAATGACAAAATTGCGGTAGTTTTCAAAATAGTAATTTATAGCATGTAAAAAAAAAAAATACAAATCTAGGGTAATGATGAAAACTATTGTTTAAAATATGGTAGCTAAATCGTGTACATGGTACACGATTTCCATGTAGTGATACCTTGGCTTTGTGACGTGGAACTTATGTGTTTTACGTGGAACTCGTGTACATGGCACACGATTTACATAGAACTCGTGTACCATGTACATGATTTACCTATTTTTATTTTTTTCCAGGCCAAAAACTTGTGTACTGTGTACACGATTTCCGTGTGGAACTCATGTACGGTGTACACGATTTTCATGTCATTCCATGTGGTGCGCCTATGTGGCTGATAATTCTCATTTATGAGAATTATTTGGCTTTTATACTTAGTTATTCTTGTTATTTTATGTGTGTTATTAGATAAAAGGCTAGCAAAAAGTTGGTTTAAATTGAATTATTGTTGGAAGTCTTTTAAATTAAGTAAGTGAAGCAAAGAAAACAAAAGAAAATGAAAACAACACTTACTTGATGTTTTTGTGTAGGAATTTGAAGAATGTAACAGAAATGCAATTGCATTGGTATATTTGGAAAAAAATTGGAACATAAATGCAATTCCATTTCTGCAAAAATCTAGAAAACACACAACGAAAATTTGGGGATTTTATGTCATTCTTTTCCACAAATTCAGTAAGGCAAGTTGACCAAGATACACATGAACAAATATGGAAACTCTAGCCCATAAAGCTTATAAAAGAAGGAAGAAATGAAGGCAAATCATATGGGTTTTTCTCACACAAACATACATTCGGGTTGCTATTTTTTCTTCTCTTTTGCTGTTGTTTTTTTCTCTATTTTCCAGCCCCTTTCAACTTTGAAACTCAATCTTTCCTCAACGAAAGTTGAAGAAAGTGAAGGCTCAATTCCCTTTGAAAATAGTGGAGTTGAGTCGATTTAGTAAGAAGTGGAAAAGGGGCTGTGTTCTTCCATTTCTTATAATTTATTTTATGTTTTATTTAAGTTATTTTCTTTTGTTTTAGGAACTTAGTTGCTGCTGTATTTTCATTCATTTAGTTGTATTTCAATATTCAAGTTAGTTGTTTAAGTTTTTATTGTATTTTTGGTATTAAGTTCTTAGTTCTTAATAAAATTTTCAGCTTTTTTTAATTTATTTTCTTATACCAAAGTTTTATTCTAGTTTATGTTCTTTAAGTTTTGGTTAAGTTATTTTTATTTCTACATTCTAGAACTTTATGTATTATTTCTTTCATTCATAGTTATGCATTTTTATTACTTTAAAGCTATGTTTTTCACTTTTGCAATGATGAGCTTTTTTTTTTTTTTAGGATTCAAGTTAGTGAATGCCCTAGAGGAGAGATGAAAAACTTAAAATCATATTCAATCTAGTTAACACTCAAGACTTTGCTTGTTTTTGTTGAATTAGCGTTGGGTAAACCTAGTCGGCCAACTAGTGTTGCTTGTTAAGCTTGAACTTAATACCGAAAGGGTTAAGGGAAAGTGGATGTCGCAAAAACAATGGAGGAAAAGGCTTAGACATAAGTTATGAACATCAACCTTAGATATAGGGCGAGACTCCAAAACCACTAGAGTTATGCATGAAAATATCTCAGTTAGATTAGCCATAGAAATATAGGTTTAATCACTTAGCCTCCTAAAGATACTTCAGAGAATGTCGAATCGGAGTTGAATTCGGTTTACTTAGTTTTTTGTGTTAGTTATGATTGCAATTGCATTTTAGTTGCATTTTTTCTTCAAAGGGGCATGAATAACTTGAATTTCCCCTTTTCATATATTATTATTATTATTATTATTATTTTTCTAAAAACACCTCCCAACATTTTTATAACCTTGGTTACCGAAATTGCAATTTGAAAACAATTTTTGCTATCTTTTTGAATTTTGTTGTATTCGTTCCTTGTGGGTTTGATACTCTGGAATACTTCCAATTTTATATTACTTGCATCGATAGTGTGCACTTGCACTGAACTAGAGTTTTGTTTTAATTTACAACTATTTTCTTTAAGCCCCACGTTTTAGTTCGATAAGCAGTGCGACATGTCAAGTAACTCGCGTCCCGGGGCCGAAACGTGTACATGGGCCATGAGTTAGCTAATTCGCAATCCATGTACACGAGTTATCTACCCCAAATCTGGAATTAGTTTGAAAACTATCATATTTTTGTTATTTTTTTAAAATTACATTATTTTTTTAAAACATTCGATTATTTGATTAATAATATAAAATATTTTAATATCAAATAACAATGTAAAATACATATAACGATGAAAATATACCATTAATCAAAACAAATGAACTTATTAAATTAAAAATTTGCAAATGTCATCATTATTGTAAAAAGAATAATAATAATAAATTGTAAATGTCTTAATTCTGGAGAAGAAAATAAAAATTGAACTCAGCCAAATCTAACATTGACTTTTGCTTATAATGAAGTTGTGAAAAACTATCGTAAGACATAAATTAAAAAAAAAATAAATAATTGAGGTAAAATTAGAAACAAATTTTTTGAAGTTTAAAATTATGACAAATCCAATATATTTAGAGTGAATTTTTTTTTTAAAGATTTTAAATCCCAAAAGATTTCAAATCTATTATTTTTTCTTAACAACCAAACACGTGAAAAGATTTCAAATCGTAACTTATTTAAAATCATCTTAAATCATGGATTTCCAAACCGGCCTCAATCTCAATGAGGTCAGTAAGTCTGGCTCCCTTTCCTCTGTTTTCTAGAACCTCCCTTTCTTGCAAATTCTCAATTTGTCGAACAATTTATTCTCTAGTTCGATTCCTGACTCGTTCTCCAATTTGACTCGGTGCGTTCACTGAGTCTCACTACTAACTCATTTTTCGGCTCGGTCCCGGCGTCGATCGGTTCGCTCTCTAATCTGGAGAAGCTGTATTTGAATGGGAATGGATTTAATGGTTCTGTTCCGGCAAATTTTGTGGGACTTGTTAGTTTGAAGAGACTGGAATTGCATTTGAATGCGTTCACGGGTGCTTTCCTGATGGTAGTGATAATGGGTTTTCCGGCGAGCTTCCGACGGTTCTACCGACGTCGTTGGGTTTTTTCGTCCTTTTGTTTTAGTTCTTATGTCCATAGTTTAAATTTACATAATATAATTATGTCATAATTTTTTTCAGTTCTTCTGTTCTCATAAATTTTGTATAAACACAAACACCATGTATGTATTCCTCCTAGCATTTAGGAGGTAAGATGTGTTACGGGCAAAAACTAGCCTCAGACCGACCTTGGTTGACCCCTCGAGGGAAGGGATCGGCCAAGAGGACTTGTTGGCCGACCCCTCGAGGGGTCGGCCCAGACCGGCATTGCCCGACCCCTCAAGGGGTCAGCCAAGAGGCCGAACCGGCCTTGGCCGACCTCGAGGGGTCGGCCAAGAGGCATGTTTGGCTTACCCCTCAAGGGGTCGGCCTAGACCGGCCTTGGCCGGCCCCTCGAGGGGTCAGCCAAGAGGCCTATTTGGCCAACCCCTCAGAGGGTCGACCCAGTCCGGTGAGCTTATTGAACCGACTCCTAGGTTAGACCAAAAGGCAACAAGGACGAAATCTGTCAGGGGAATGGCCTGGTCTAACATCGTTTTATCTCGAATGGACGAGCAAAAAGCGGGAAAGTCATTCGGGAGTGCATTGAATGATCCGTTAAAGTTCGAATTAAACGAGATGAGGTCTGTAACGGTCAGGATGATAAAAACAATCCATGATCGTTACAATTACGTGAAAATATAAAAAGCGAAGTACAGCGACGTTGAGAGGTATGCAATCATCACCTAACTTTTACGATCTGAGCTTTCTAAAAACTCTGATTTCTAACTTGAGCGTCGAAGTTTAAGTGGCTTAGCACCACACCGGTGTTAGTTCTCTATTTTTGCAGGTATTTTCAGCTCCCGAATATACAAATTTACGGTTGATCCGACGATCCAAATTTCGGTATCAACAGTTGACGCCGTCTGTGGGGACAACGAATATTTGCTACTTGTTTGAGAATTAAAACATTGGGAAGATAATGAATTCCGACATGAACTGTAAAAACTAAATGGTAGATGGAGACGATTTAAACCGGGAACGCCACCCAAGGCGATCACGTGAGCAAGCTACACAGGTTGAGGAAACCCACCTGCAAATGGTTAGGCAAGAGGAAGCGCGGGTAATGCTTGAGCATGTGGAATTAGCAGATAAGGTCCAAAAGATAGATAAGGATTTGGCACGTATCATGGATATCTTGAGCAAGCCCAATGCCATCATGGAGGCGCTGACAAAGATTGCTGGAGAAATTTCAGGACCTAGCAAAGGAAAGGAAGGTGTGTGCTTGAATCCACCTTTGCTAGTCAACAACTCTGCCCCGATCGTACGGGATCAAGCCAAAGGGAAGGGACCTGCAGAAGAAGAGGTAGGAGAATCCCAAGTTAGAGGTCCGTACACGAGGGAAAGGTTGAAGATAGGAGGAAATGACAAAAGGCCAGCACGCCTTGATTTGAAGAAACCAGAAGTAACGGCCCATCAGTCCCAGGCGCGTACGGTTCGACTCCATAGTGAAATAAATGGCTCAGTTAGAGAGTCATGTGGACATCATGATCAATCTATGGCTCGAAAGGCCGGTCAGTAAGAAAAATCTGATCTTGGCACGGACCTGCGAGACTTGACCAATCACAAGAGAAAGGAGTAGGCTAACGACAAAGAGGTAGAGAGTCAGCCATGGGCAATTGAGTTACGAAGAATCCAGAACGAGCTTGGAGATATGAAGAAAGCTCAAGATCATGAGGGGTTGGATCTGGAGAACTTGCTAGACCAGGTTGACCCACCTTTCACTGATGAGATTATGCAAGAAAAAGTACCTCCCAAGTTTAAGCTGCCTACCATGAAGGCGTATGATGGGTCCAAAGATCCTGTAGAGCATTTAGATACCTTCCGGTCGTGGATGGAACTCCACGGAGTCTGGGATGCTATTAAATGCCGAGCATTCTCATTCACTCTCACAGGACCAGCCCGAAAGTGGTTCAGACAGTTGAAGCGAAGATCAATAGGTTCTTTTAGCGAACTAGCACGGGCGTTTATTACCCAGTTTCTGGGGGGACAAGATCAGCGAAAGCCCCCGACGCACCTACTTACTATCAAGCAAGGAAGAAATGAAACATTGAGAGAATGTGTCTCGAGGTTCAATAGTGAAGCTCTCCAAATTGAGGGTTACACTGATGGAGCGGCTCTCACTGCTATAGTAGCGGGTCTCAGAGATGAGAAGTTCCTTTGGTCCTTAGGTAAGAAAGCTGCAACTACTTACGTGGATCTCCTTTCCAGGGTGCAGAAGTACATGAGTGCAGGGGAGTTACTTCGTTCTAGAGGAGCTCCAGAAGAAAAGATTACTCGCCTTGATCATCAACGGGTCAGGGGACGAAATGAAGAGGAGCGTTCTGAGTCGAAGAAAAGAAGACTAGAGGAACACAATACCTCGCAAGAGCGGATGGGTCGCAAAGGTCTACCTCCAAGCAAGTTTGAACGGTATACGCCAACAATAGTCCCTGCGGAGCAGATCCTGATGAAGATCCAGGACAAAGAAATACTAAAGTGGCCGGCTAAATTGAAAGCGGGCTCGCATCGAAGAAATAAGGATAAGTATTGTCTCTTTCATAGAGACCACGGTCACACCACTGCTGAGTGCTTCGATTTAAAGGAGGCAATAGAGTCTCTAATCCAGAGAGGACATCTAAAGGAATATGTAGGAGGAAAGAATGCACCAGATGCAGATCGACCATCACGGAGTAAAAAAGATTGAACCCCTACACCACCCAGGGAAATAAGGACAATTTTTGGGGGCCCAGCAGGTGGAGAATCTGGACGAAAGCGGAAGGCAAAAGTAAGAGAGGCTCGGGTTACTCTAGAGAATTATGAGGTATGTACTACTTTGTCGACTACTCAAGTTGTGAGCTTTTCAAAGGAAGATGCAGTGAACTTGCATCAACCTCATAATGATGCTTTAGTTGTGTCTCTAGTAATAGCAAATGTCAAGGTGCATTGCATCTTGGTAGACGGTGGAAGTTCAGCCGATATACTTTCCCTTTACGCGTTTAACGCCATGAAGTTAGGGCGTGAACGGTTGAAGAGTCGACCGGACCCACTAATTGGATTTGGAGGCCAAGTCGTATACTCAGGAGGAAGTATAGAGTTACCAGTTAGGGGTGTTCGTGGGTTGGGTTGGGTCGGGTTGAGGTACGTTTTAGACCCAACCCAATTATTCGGGTTGCAAATTTCTTCAACCCAAACAACCCTTATTAAATAATGAACCCAACCCAACCCAACCCAACCATGAAATATTTGGGTTGGGTTGGTTCGGGTTGGTCGGGTTATAAACTCAAAATTTTATTTTAAGAAAAAGTTAAGTATTGATATATAAAATATATATTTATTTATTTTTAAATATTGAATTAAGATTAGCAATTCAATTTCAATTTATATCATGAATTTTTACCTTCTAAAGACTCAAAAACTTATTTTAAAAAGTTGTTGAATAATAAATAATCTAAAAATAATTATAAAATTAAAATAAATATATGTAAATATAGTTGTAATATAAGAAAAAAAATTATTTTTTTAAATTAATAAGAAGTTCGGGTTGGTTCGGTTCAACCCAAACTCCTTTTTGGTGAACCCACGAACCAACCCAACCCATAAAGTTTCCATTTGTTTGAACCCAACCCAACCCAAATAAGTTGATAACCCAACCCAAACCGTTGAATTGGGTTGGGTTGATCGGGTTTTTCGGGTCATCGGGTTTTTTGAACACCCCTATTACCAGTGACCTTTGGCGATGGCATGACCAACGTAACAACAATGGTAAATTTTCTAGTGGTGGATGATAAGTCAATCTACAATGCCATCTTAGGGCGACCGACTTTACATCAATTGAAGGCTGTTCCATCTACCTATCACCAGGTAATGAAGTTTCCTACCCCAGATGGGATTGGAGTAATACGAGGAGAACATTTGACTTCACGAGAATGTTATCGGACGGCCTTAAAAGATTCAACCAGCAATGTTGGAGATGTGCAGGTCATTCAGGGAAATCCACGGTCGAGGGAGAGGCCAAGGTCAATTTTCCGACCTCGGCACCCGAGATAGTGGAAGAACAGATAGTCGATATGGAAGCGGAAGAAATGGTTGAACTCAGAGATAAGACCGAGCAACTAGGTGAACCGGCAGATTCATTGGAGTCTGTCCCGCTATTGTCGGACTCTCAACGAGTCAGTATTGGTGCCAAGCTGGAAGCTACTGAAAAGGAGAGTCTTATATCTTTCCTAAGGAAAAATGCGGATGTGTTCGCCTGGTCAGCAAATGATATGTCTGGAGTAGACCCTCAAGTAATGGTGCACCGACTTAATATCAACCCGAATTTTAAGCTGGTTCGCCAGAAAAGACGAGCTTTTAACCATGCCCGAAATGAGGTGATTGCCGAGCAAGTTGAGGAGTTACTGAAGACGAAATTCATACGCGAAGTCAACTATCCTCAATGGCTTTCCAATGTCGTACTTGTCAAGAAGGCTAATGGCAAGTGGAGGATGTGTATCGACTTCACAGATTTGAATAAAGCATACCCAAAGGATAGTTTTCCATTACCACAAATAGACCAACTGGTAGATGCAACAGCTGGTCATGAACTGCTAAGTTTCATGGACGCTTATTCAGGGTATAATCAAATCCGAATGCATGTTCCGGATCAAGAAAAAACTTCATTTGTCACCAGTAGAGGATTATATTGCTACAATGTTATGCCTTTCGGTTTGAAAAACGCTGGTGCTACTTACCAACGTTTAGTTAATAAAATGTTTGCTCATCTTATCGGCATGAATATGGAGGTATACGTCGACGACATGTTGGTGAAGAGCAAAAAATCTAATCAACATCAAGTTGAATTAGCCGACGCGTTTGAAACTCTACGAAAATACCAGATGATGTTGAATCCAAGCAAGTGTGCTTTTAGAGTCACTTCAGGTAAATTCTTAGGTTTTATGGTTAACCAGCGTGGTATTGACGCAAATCCAGACAAGATCCTAGCTGTACTCGAGATGGAATCTCAGAAGACAATGAAGCAGTTGCAAAGCTTGAATGGGAAAATTGCTGCTTTAAACCGATTTGTAAGTAGAGCAACTGATAAGTGTCTTCCATTTTTCAAACTGTTAAGGAAAAAGGCTAACTTTGAATGGACGGCGGAGTGTGAACAGGCTTTTGAATTGTTGAAGAAATACCTTAGTTCGTCCCCACTCCTCTCCAAGCCTGTTACAGGAGAAGAGCTTTTTCTGTACTTGGTGACTTCTGACTCTGCAGTTAGCTCGGTGCTTATTAAAGAAGTTGATGGACGGCAATCGCCTATCTACTACACGAGCAAAGCTATGCTGGGAGCAGAGTCGAGATACCCACAGGTAGAAAAGTTGGCTTTGGCTCTCGTGGTCTCGGCCCGTAGATTACGTCCATATTTCCAGGCGCATAAGGTAACTGTTTTAACCAATTTTCCATTGAGACAGGTGTTGCAAAAGCCTGAGACTTCAGGTTGGTTAATGAAGTGGGCAATAGAGCTAGGAGAGTATGATATTCAATTCCGACCCCGAACAACAATGAAGGGGCAAGCGGTAGTTGATTTCGTGGCTGAGATTACTCCTCAAGCAGAAGTATGCGTAGCGCAATTCCAGTTCCAAGGTTTGACTGAGGATGACCACCCTTGGACACTTTATGTGGATGGGTCATCTACTCACCGAGGGTGCGGAGCTGGGTTGCTACTAGTGTCGCCAAATGGAGAGAGATTCAAGTATGCACTAAGGTTCAAGTTTCGAGCTTCCAATAATGAGGCCGAGTATGAGGCGTTGTTGGCTGGGTTGAGGGTTGCTAAAATGTTTGAGATTAGCAATTTGCTTATTCTTAGTGACTCTCAACTCATTGTGAACTAGGTGGCAGAAACGTATCAAGCCAAAGAACAGCGGATGGCTGTGTATTTGGCGAAAGTGAGGCAACATTTGAGATCCTTTGTCAAGTTTGAAATCAAGCGGATCCCACGATCTCAAAATGCTAATGCAGACTCATTAGCTAAGTTGGCAGCCGCTTACGAGACAGAATTGGGACGAACTGTCCTAGTCGAGATCCTAAAGGAGCCAAGTGTTCGAGAAAGCGAAGTGATGGAACTTGATGATCCTCCGCTAGGTAATGAGCGCACTTGGATTGATCCACTAGTTGATTTCCTCACAAGTGGTGGACTCCCTTCTGATAAAAATGAAGCGCGACGACTAAGGTACAAAGCGGCCAGATATGTCTTGCGAGGAGGTCAGTTGTATAAGAGAAGCTACTCTTTACCTTTTCTCAAGTGTCTTACGCCTGCTGAAGCTAAGTATGTCATGCGAGAAATACACGAAGGTGTATGCAGAAACCACTCAGGTGCACGGTCTCTCGCACAGAATGTCACACCCCCTCCCGAACCACCTGCTAACTTAGCCCGGAAGATGGCGTGAAGCCAACAGGCATCGTTTCACTACTTAACGATACCTATGACCCTTTTAATTCCTGATAAACAATCCATACCTGTATACGAGGTACTATACATACCACACAGCAGAAACTAGGAATCTTATTACACATACCTACGGGGCGGTTCTGGTTAAACCTAACTTGAACAAGCCAAACACGACCAGACGTGCTTTATACACCCAAGACCACTAGTTCCATATACAACATAACTACACATCCCTATTAAGTTATGTACAATACGAGCAGACTTGCTATACTACACCATCCACATACAAAAAATCTCAGACTCGTAGAGCGTTCAGCAGGCTGTGGCAGGATCTCAGGCACCGGGAGCTCGATCTCTACCTGAAAAGTTGGAAAATATTGAAAGAATGAGCTGGGAAGCTCAGTGAGTGACTGAGTTTAAAACTATTAACTCGTAAATCATAACATATAACATCAATAGCTTTTACAGAAGTCCAGCAAGTGTGTCAAAAATATTAACCATTTTAAACATATGACAAATTAGTTGTGTAAGACTCGCCCAGTACAATCAATGTTCATTCTACGATGTAGTGGGGCCCGCCCAGCACTCCCATCGTCTTTGTCGTAGTGGGGCTCGCCCAGCACACACGACAGCATTGTTGTCACGGAGTACACTCAACGTCGACAACAGAAAATGACCTGTGTGCACACAGTACTATACAACCTCGGGCTCAGTATCTCAACCATTAACTAATTCAGGTCTCAGAGAAACACATGAAAACCCTTAACAGTTCTTGCTAACACATGTAGACTTGGAATTAAGGTATTTCTTCTAGTTTCAGAAAAATCGGTAAACATATGCTCACAACGAACAATTTAAATCATTTTTAGGAAACCATATATGCTTATGGACACGTGCTCAAGAGACCATAAATCTTTAAGCTACATCATTCTTAGGAAGTCTTTTCTTTTCATGAACACAAGTTCAAACATAGAATTTATTTTCAGAATTCATTTTGTCACTCACAGCGTTAATATTAGATTCTCGGTCCGTAAATTTGTCCTATTTCTTCTTGGCCTGCCAAACAACACAAAACCAAGTATTAGAATCTCGGCCTCATGAATTTAAGGTTTAGGATTGCAAAAACTCTCCCATCTATTTCCTGCACTTTACAGATTTTATACCCTAAACTCACACACCTATAACTTTTCTATTACTTGCTCAAAAATGATGTTCTTTATACCAAAATCTTCCTTTTTGAACCCTCTAAAACTTATCTGAAGGAGTGAAATCGAAATTCCTAAAGGATGTGTCTGTAACTACCTTGAAAGTCATTTTCCCCCAAACACGTTTCTGCTAAACCAGAACTGTTTTTCTGCTGCAACCCGAAACTAACCTAGAATTTAAAGCAACTTCCAATCAATTTCTAACCACGACTTCTTCATGAAAGTTATAGGAAATTAAATCATCTTCCCATCCATACCTAATACAGCTCCTAATTCGAAGTCTACAGATCAGAATATCCCAAAAACCAGAGGTTCCCCGGATTTGACAGCAAAAACACTCCTCCGACTTCCCCTTCAAAAACCCATAACATAAATTCAGATTTTGCTCGAGCTTCCTTCACGAAATTTGTTCTAAAATGAGTTGACTTTCAAGGAAATCAAATCTCACCTCCTAATACCTCTTGTGGAGCTCAAAACGTTCCAAATATCAGAGGTAGTCAGGGTTGATCACGAAATCTTCCATGCAACTTGGATTGATCTTCCCTCCTTTTCTTCTTCAATTAAACCTTCAAAATCTCCTTCTTCCTCCTTTCAGCCTCTCTCCCTCGAAACCCTTATGTTTTCCTTTGGTAAATGAATCTCTAAATTGGGTGGATATAAGTATATTTGTAAAATGAATAAAACTTCCACTTTTGTTTTTTTTTCTCCTTTTCCCTATTTTCCTTTCTTTCTTTTTTTTTTTAAAAAAACAAAAAAACCAAAACAAATGTTTTAAACATTGATTTTTCCTTTTTTTTTTAAAAAAAAAATTCAAGAAAAAATCTCGTAAATCTCGGTTTTACACAGAAGGTGGTAAGGCAAGGGTATTATTGGCCTACTATATTTGCAGTTGCACGTATTTTTGTTAGGTCATGTGACCGGTGTCAACGCTTTGCTACAATACAGAGGCAACCTCCTGAACCGCTCACAAGCATTATGAGCCCATGGCCATTCGCGCAATGGGGGGTAGACCTCATAGGACCCCTTCCTCAAGGTCGAGGGCAAACAAAATTTGCTATAGTGGCGGTCGATTATTTTACAAAATGGGCAGAGGCGGAAGCCCTAGCAACCATAACGGAGAAGAAAGTTACTGACTTCATTTGAAGAGGTATAATATGCCGTTTTGGTATACCATATGCTCTTGTCACTGACAATGGTCGACAATTTGATAATGGAGCTTTTCAAAATTTTTGTGCTGATTTGAGCATCAAACATTTCTTCTCTTCTCCAGCCCATCTGCAAGCAAATGGTCAAGTGGAAGCAGTGAATAAAATTATTAAGCGAACTCTGAAGACCAAGTTGGAGGGGCTGAAAGGGCTTTGGGATGAAGAATTACTAAATGTTTTATGGGCCTACAGAACAACCCCTCGGACCTCGACTGGAGAGACTCCTTTCTCACTTTCATTTGGATCCGAAGCAGTGATTCCAGTAGAGGTCGGCCTCCCGTCACCAAGAGTTGAAAAGTTCAATCCTGAGGACAATACTGATTCGCTTAATTTACACCTCGACCTATTAGAGGAGCAACGAGAGACAACAAGATTGAGAATAGTTGAGTACAAGAACAGAGTAGCTCGATACTACAATTCTCGTGTGAAGCGACGAAGTTTCAAAGAGGGAGATTTAGTTCTTCGGAGGGTTATGCCAAACACTAAAGACTCGAGTAGTGGGGCATTAGGCCCAACGTGGGAAGGTCCGTATCGAGTTACGAAAGTTGTTCGGCCAAGAACTTATGAGATCGCTGATCTTGGGGGTCGACATATGCCTCATCCATGGAACGCTGAACATTTGAAAATTTATTTTCAGTAAAGCTGATGTTTTAATTTTTCATTGTAATTTTTCAGTTGAATGTCATTTCTTTTCAATTTTTAATGAAGGCGTATTTTTTACTCAAGCAAGTTATTTCAAAAATAAAACCAACTCTGCGTGAGTGGGGGTATGATCCATCAAGACACAAACAAGCAACTAGATTAGCCTTTGAAGATTCATGAGTAGATCGACAAAGAAAAATGGCATAAATGATCATTAATACATAAGAGTTCACGATTGAAAAGGGAAGCGATATATAAGCACGTAAATTTATCAAACTCAAGAAGCTTGTTCGTCATCTGAGAGGATACCATGAAGAAAACCTTCCCCTAAAACTTCGTTTTCCAGTCTGGAAGTCTGACCAAAATCGAAGCCTTCTCCTAAAGCTTAAAGGTGTGCAAAGATAGAAAGTCAAGGGCTGTCATAGGTGTACGGTTCCCAACCTGAAGCCAAAGAATATAACACCTTATAAAAGTACACCAAGCGTTGGGAAGAAGCTGACAGGGGGCAAGATTGATAAGGGTTAAGAAATTTTGGATCACAGGTAATAAGGGGAGCCGAACACCACTAGTGAACATGTCGGGATAAAATGCCACTTCTCCAGGAGGGGGAGAGGCTGGATTTTCTCCACGATTTGGGACTCTCATGTTGATGGAGTTAGGAACGTTAAACTGAACCCTAAGGTCATCTAGGGTCGCTTGAACTAGAGGCCCTCTCAAACTGATTTTAGGTGGCCCTTTCCGTGTTCGGGCCTTGGATTTACGCCGACCACGGGCCGGTTGAGGGGGATTAGGGACGAAATCTTCGTCATTAGGATCAGAAGAGTCACCCGTTTCAAAGTGGATGGCTCTAGAACAACCCGCCATGTAGAAAATAAGTCAAAGGAAGAGAAATTACCTGAAAAAGTGAAGGAATGACTAGAACTTCAAAACAAGAAAGTGAGAAAAGGAAGAGTTCGAGAAGCTGTGAGAGTTTTGAGTTCAGAATGAGCACTTATATAAACCTAGATTGGCACAATTTTCGAGACATAGAATGGTGCCGACAATGGAATACCAGTGGGCGATACCCGTAGACTTCCAAGTGAAACCCAAGCAAATACGCTTAGAGGGTTCACATTGAAAGTGAGGGCAACTGTTACGGGCAAAAACTAGCCTCAGACCGGCCTTGGTTGACCCCTTAAGGGAAGGGGTCGGCCAAGAGGACTTGTTGGCCGACCCCTCGAGGGGTCGGCCCAGACTGGCATTGGCCGACCCCTCAAGGGGTCAGCCAAGAGGCCGAACCGGCCTTGGCCGACCCCGAGGGAGGCTGGCCAAGAGGCCTATTTGGCCGACCCCTATAGGGGTCGGCCTAGACCGGCCTTGGCCGGCCCCTCGAGGGGTCAGCCAAGAGGCCTATTTGGCCAACCCCTCAGAGGGTCGACCTAGTCCGGTGAGCTTATTGAACCAACTCCTAGGTTAGACCAAAAGGCAACAAGGACGAAATCTGTCAGGGGAATGACCTGGTCTAACATCGTTTTATCCCGAATGGACGAGCAAGAAGTGGGAAAGTCATTCGGGAGTGCATTGAATGATCCGTTAAAGTTCGAATTAAACGAGATGAGGTCTGTAACGGTCGGGATGATAAAAACAATCCATGATCGAGCTAAGTTCTCGGAGATCTTAATAATGCAGGATTGACCGTTACAATTATGTGAAAATATAAAAAGCGAAGTACAACGACGTTGAGAGGTATGCAATCATCACCTAACTTTTACGATCTGAGCTTTCTAAAAACTCTGATTTCTAACTTGAGCGTCGGAGTTTAAGTGGCTTAGCACCACACCGGTGTTAGTTCTCTATTTTTGCAAGTATTTTCAGCTCCCGGAGATACAAATTTACGGTTGATCCGGCGATCCAAATTCCGGTATCAACAAGATGGATAATGAGAAGAATAAGATGAATAATATGCTTTATAAGCAGCAAGCATATGAGGCGGACTGTTGTTGCTCCGATTAAGGTGAACAAAGGAGCCTTCTTGAAAAAATACAGCAACGTAACGTAACAATGGGTGATTTTGTATTCTCTTGGATTGAAGACACGCAGACTCAATAATTAACTTCGCCGGAAGAGGGTGGTAATCGGTCTGAAGGAAGTGCGATAAAGCCACAGGAACGTACAACTCTCCCGACAAATGACACCATATGCCACTTGACAGTCCTGAGCTTTAATTTGCACGCAGCCACCCAACGTGCGTCATTTACACGATCTCAATTTATTCCCTGCCTGCTGGGTTTCGCCATTCCCATTCGGAATTACCAAATAAACCCATATCCACTTTGCTCGCTTACCACACAATTTTCTTTAGACATTAACTCCCCTTTTCCCAATTTTGAAATACCCTTTATTTTGGAAGGGTTTCATAATTTCCCACCCAAAAAATTGTAATTGCATAATTTATCCTCATTATAAGTGGACTCAATATAATTTAAATTCATAAATAACTTGTAACCACTCCAAAAAATTGTAATTTCCATACTCATTTCTCCACTTAATTAGTAGAGCTAATAGAAATTCCTCGAATGTAAAGTTTAACATATGGTTCATGTGAACAATTGATCATTTAATTAAAATCATATTTTGATGGTTTGGAATAAGATGGAATATTAACTTTTCATTTATTAATAGAAGTTTGAAAAGCTTGTGCAATCATACAATAAAGTCAACAGTCAAAATACACTGTTTACGCAAATAAAGGGAGAAGTAGGGCTGTGTGTATATTTGTCACTACTCTAGTGTTTCTTACCAACATAAATGGAACCGAACCGAACCAAACCCTACAAACTTCAAATCAATTGGGCGTGTGCGAGTGACTGGGTTCGTCAGTTTCAATCTCAGTCTCACACATAGATGATAGACCCGACCACGACTCCAGCGACTGTTTTCAGGAATCAAAAAGAACCCTCAACCCCAGGCCCCAACACTCCTTGAAATATCTAAAAAGTCAAAAAGGCATTCAAATACATTTCTATTTCTCATTCTCATTATCACTTTGACATCAACCCACCCTCGCTGTCTGGACTTGGAGCTGCAGGGGCGGGAAAAACCAAAATCACGTAAATATCTTCCCTCAATCTTCTTCAATGTCACAAAATTCCAAATCCCCGATCCAGGCACGTGAAATTCAACCTAGCTTTCTCTTTTCTTTCACTTCTTCCTTTTATGTGCTCATTCCACATTCATCTTTCTGCCTTTGCCCTGTTTACTTTTTGAACAATTAAAACTTTGGATTCACCTTTCTCTCTCTATTTTTCCTGTTTTCTTTTTCAATCTCAGTGTCGGGCTTTACTATCCACCTCCATCAAATCTATGGCGTTTGAATCACAGTCACATAAAAAGAATTACGCCGCCGAGGTAAGCGATGCCGGTGTTTTCGACGACGTGTATGCCATCGCGATGCTTCCCAATCAGCAGCTGGAAATCAATAACAATACTAAAGCCCCCTTTCAGTTCCAGCTTCGTTTCCGCCTTCCGGATCCCAGGCTTGCCGTTAAAGTAAGTTCCCTTTTGTTTTTATTTAAGCATACCCATTCCCTAATTCAACCTTTCCAATGACCCTGCTATTCTTTCGAGGAACCGAGGACCACGTATTCGTTGAAACACACAATTTGTTGTTCCTCACGTTCTCATTAAAAGCTTTACTTCTTCAAATCAAAGCTGTATTTCGAAGATACTGGTTCTCCTTGCCACTCTGTTATATTTTAATGTCATATTATAGAGAAGAAAAGGAAAAATAAAAGGACGTAAAGGAAAGCGATCGAATGCATTTTCTGTGGTGAGTTTCAACATTATACTAATGGTTTCCTCTTCTTTTCAATTTCACAAGAACAACTACCAGCCGCACTCCTATTGCATTCAATTGAAAGGGTTCTGAATATTCGATCTAAGCTTAAATCAGAATTTTTCTTTCGATATCCCTTTGTTGGATGGAATAGGTTGGCTTTCTCTTCCTTCGATGAATGATTTCGTTAACCTAAACTATATCTTGTTGAAGGTCGACTTATTTGTCCTCCACATTGTCCGCCACTTTGGAGCAATAACTATTTAGATTAGAACTAAGCAACTGGTGAAAGTGTGGGTTTTGAGTTTCATTGGTTTAGCTTCCAATAACTTCAGATGGATTAAACTTGTGTCATTTTAAAGTTTGGCTTTTTTGCTTGCATGCTCCTTTGTATTATGTCCTTCTAGATGTATTAATGTATATTTTCTCACAGAAACCGTGTTTTTTAGTATCTAATTTGGGACTTCTTTTTCTTAGCCAATACTTCAATGCGAAGAGCATATATTATTGATAACATCTAGTCCTCCACAATGCAACAAATATCGAACTGCATATCAAGATATAATTAATTCTTGTTACCAAGGCAAAAATAAAAGTATGAATAATAGCATTTTATTGATCATTACGTCTAAACATGATTCAACGCTCAGGATTTCTTTAGGACCAGAGAAGTTACTGAGTTTGTTAGTGGGGCCATGGCAGGGGCTATGACAAAAGCTGTGCTTGCTCCTCTTGAGACAATCAGGTTAGCTTTCCCTGTAATTACTTTCATCTATAGTTCCCTTCGTTTTTTGTACGTCATCTAATTGCTATCTGCAAGATGATAATACCGATGATGTTGCCAAATGTTCATATTCATATGAGTTACCATTCAAGGCTGAAAAGCGAGGATGATAGTCTGAACGGGATAGGGTAGCAGATTTGTTAGGGATCAGACTATGTCAACATGTTTAGCATTACTGGGTAAATGTATAATATGGAGACTAGCATGGATAAAATGTTAATTTAGGCTGTATTATGTATTTGGACGTTAAAATTATTTTGAGGGTTTCGTACTCTAAATTTTGGCTTCTATAAACGTTCAATGCTATCTATCTCTTAATGTTCTAGGTTTGTTAATCGGTTCATTTTGATAGTATATCATGATTACCCCATGTAAAAATATGCAGGACGAGAATGGTTGTTGGTGTGGGATCGAAAGACATTGCTGGTAGCTTTATTGAGGTCATTGAGCAGCAAGGTTGGCAAGGTCTATGGGCTGGAAATGCAATCAATATGGTTCGTATAATTCCTACGCAGGCAATTGAACTGGGAACATTTGAGTGTGTAAAACGAGCAATGACATCAGCGCAGGAGAAATGGAGTAAAATTGAACAGCCATGTTTAAATATTGGCCCAGTCAATTTACATTTTTCACTCTCCTGGATTTCTCCTGTTGCTGTAGCTGGTGCCGCTGCTGGTATAGTTAGCACTCTTGCATGCCATCCCCTTGAAGTCTTGAAGGTATGAATGTCACACGTCTTCTTATACTGGCGTAGAAGTTTTACATGTTGCAGTAATATTTATTTTATATACAGAGAACTTTATCATATGCTACTTTCACCTGACCAAGATATTGTGACTGCTACTCGTACCAGTTCATTACGATCTTGCCCAATTGTTTCTTCTATAGAATTTTATGGCCCGATCTTCTTGATGTGAAAGAATTCTCCCTCAGAAAACTTTAAAGAATTATCCACTTCTAAATTTCTTCGGCTATGAAAACTATTGTTTTCGTTTACTTTCTATATGCAGGATCGCTTGACAGTCAGTCCTGAGGTGTATCCTAATTTAAGCGTCGCAGTTAGCAAGATTTACAGAGATGGTGGCCATGGTGCATTTTATGCGGGTATTTCACCTACACTGGTTGGCATGCTTCCATACAGTACAAGTTATTATTTCATGTACGACACAATGAAGAACGCATACTGCCTAAAGAAGAAGAAGAATTCTCTAAACCGTATAGAGATGCTTCTGGTTGGAGCTCTTTCAGGTGAGTAATTTGACCTTAATGGTGAAATTGCTATTTCTATATCTCTACGAATATTCATGAAAGAGCATGTGATCTGATTCTATCCTATTAACTATGTCCATAGATAGGAGGTCTGGTTAAAAATTAAAATTGGAAATTTTTGTACATAAACTGCTCCTTGTGAAGGAATTGAATTTATGTCATATTTCTTTGACGTTATATCCAGGAATGGATCTTGAAGGCGATGTTTTTCATCATTTTATGGTTTGGTGATTGATGATGTACATGCTATGATATATACTTATTTTTTCCCTACCGTTTGGTGCCCGACAGGACCCTTATGTCGCCAAGCTTTTTATTATGTAGAAAAACGTTCTGCAGTTATTTCAAATGAAAGTGAGAACAGTTTTCTTGGTCGGGGCAGGTCAAGTTTCAAGCGTACCTGTTTAGGATTTTATAGGCTACTTAACTGATTGGCGTAAAATGTTTTAGAAATGTTTTATCAGCCTTAAGATTTTATGTTATAATGGGTAGTTGACCGAAATTGGGTTTGGATGTGATGTGGGTAGGTTTCACAGCGAGCACAATCAGCTTTCCTTTGGAGGTGGCAAGAAAACGACTGATGGTGGGAGCTCTACAGGGGAGGTGCCCACCCAACATGGCAGCGGCAATGTCTGAAGTGATTCGTGAGGAAGGGCTCAAGGGACTCTACAGAGGTTGGGGCGCAAGCTGTTTGAAGGTCATGCCTTCTTCTGGCATCACCTGGATGTTTTATGAGGCCTGGAAGGATATGCTTTTGGTCAACAACAGCCACCTATGACGTCTCCCAGCCCCTACAGTTTTCTTTCCTTTTTCCCTTTTAAAATGCTAATTGATGGATGGATACGATCTGCCTTGGATCCACTATGGTTTATGTCATGTGGAAATTGTAAGTCCAAATTTCAAATATCGGCCAGGTCAACTTGAGGACAAGCCGCTGTAATTCAACCTATGTGCTCCATCTGCCATCCTCACTTGTCGAACTGAGCTTCAAATTTTTGTACCTTAATTATTGAAAATTGCTTAACGTGATTCATACATAGTTGATCCTTTTAAATGCCTACTGGATGCCAATACAACAGGTTGCGCTGTGCACCACTTAAGACTTTTTAGGCCGCTGTTTTCGATTCTATGGCCAACTTACTACCATGGCATGTGATTTCTCAACTTTTATACCATCCTTTCATGTATCATATTGAAAAGAACCACACCAATGGAATTGTACCCTAAACCAGTTCCTTCGGCAGTATAAATATATTTTTGAGTAAACTAACAAAACACCAAAAAGGTGCATTAGGAAAACTAATGATATCAGGACTGAACGTGCTCCCCACCCCCTTCCTCCCTCCTAACCCACCTCACTCTCTTTCCTCCCTCTGTGCGTGAAAGAATCATCGTGATGGGAAGAAAAAAACAAAGTCTGCCTGTAGACCAAAACATTCGAATGGGAAAGCGGAAAAAAAAAGTGCTTCAAACTTTCTTCACTCGTGGATTCTTGGTTTAGAAGGAAATTTTCCAGTGTCATTGGTTGCTCTACTCTTTGTGTCGTTATGTTTCTCTCCCTTCTGATCGTTTGCCAACTTCTGCTTCCGCAATGTATCATCAGCATATCGATGCCACAGTGCCTCCCTTTCCTTCCTTGGGACTTTACTATATCTGGGATCGGGCTTCAAAATTCGTTTGGCCATCGTCCATGAATTAAGAACTGTCTTGCCATCTTCTGATACCCGAGCAATTACCTCGGCTGTAAAGACTTCAGATAATAGAGTTCTGAACTCATTAGCACAACGCTGCAGAACAATTCAAAAGGAAACAATATTGAGTGAGATATAATGTGTTGGCAAACTACTAATATTCACTCCACGTAAGGGAACAAGTCTCAAGTCTCACATCATGTTAAATACCAGGAAAAGAATTATTCAGTCATAAATGTTTCCCATTCACTTTGTATAAGCATTAGGAAATTGACTACAAACATCGAGAATGAATGGAAAGTGCTGTAGTTGAAAGTAAATCAGCAAGGGATCACCTATTTTCTCATACAATCTACACATTAACTGTTTTCCCAATTCTTTCCAAGTTCATTTGCTTTGGAGATAGAGACTATACCACCTAGTCTCATACCAATTATTGAAATGAAAATTAGTGGGACATTCAATATGTCACGTAGGTGCTTCCACGAGAATTAGAAGTTTAGAACCCATAATTATTTCCAATATCTAGGAGTTTTTATTACCATGCAAAATCATGAAAGATTAGACGAACAAATTCATAAACATGATCCTAAATTCTTTTGAGATAGGGCATATCATTTCAAGCTTCTACTTTTTTTTTTTCTTTTTTTTTTTTTGGATGAATTCATTACAAACTTCTGCTAAGCAGCAGCTAACAAACAATAGAAAGAAAAGCAAAGAATTTAAAGTCCATCAATGGAAGACAGACAATATGATAGTCAGAAATTTGGGGACAGGAATAAGTTTAGAAAATTAGTTTCTATAAAATCTGAATCCTAGTATAGAAAGAACGTATGGGTAGAGATACGGGAAAAAGACCCAAAACTTAGATTGCCTTCATTTATATTAGAATCCCCGAAAAAGGCATCTAAAACTTCAGGATCTGAAGTAAGACCAGCTCAAATTCAAATTAACTGCAATAGAACACAAAAAACCAACAAGGGAAAAAATTGGTACCCCCCCAACGCACACACAACAACTAAGGAAAAACTGAACTGCAACAAAATCATAAACATCTTGTAGAAAAAATATTGAACGTGGATCTGCATATGTTAGTGAAAACGATGAAAAAACCAAAGATCAATGAATTGTAGAATTACCTCTTGAAGCATCTTTATATGTTCTCTGAATAGCTTTTCAGTGTCAGATGAATCTAAATCAGGATTGGATGCACGTCCTTGTGGATCCTTCTCCAATTTAACCTTTGACTCAGTCCAAGAGGCCTGAGAAAAAAAGAAAAAAGAAAAAAAAAAGTGCAATATAGTTGACACTGCAAGATCAACCAAACTAAAACGTATTTGACTACTGCTCATTAGCAGGGAGGGATTGATCAGATGTTTAATAAAATAAATAAATGATCCAACAGTTTACGGTTTACTTCATGGAAGACAAATTTCAGTTTAAATTTAAAATTTTAATTGATATAGTATGCTTTTAAATTTGCTAGCAAAAGGTGTTAGAGAGTGTTGATATAATTTTGATATAATTAAATTTACCATAACCCATATGCTTAAGTTTTTGAGTTGATTGGTGATTTAACATGGTATCAGAAAAGGAGGTCCTGAATTCGAATCCCTGTATTGTCATTTCCTCCCCAATTAATATTGATTTCCACTTGTTGGGAGTGTTCGAGTGTTGATATAATTAAATTTACCATAACCCATCAGTTTAAACTTTTGAGTTGATTGGTATCTTAATCATTATTACAATTGACTGATAGACATACCAGGCACCATTTTTCTTAATCCATTCCACTCCTATCTCTCTTTCCTTTCTTCATTTTTCCAAAACTAGCCACAAAATCATGGTCCAAAAGATATACCTGAGGGTCTTTGATCGATTCAACAAGCAATGCTTGAAAAGATGCAACTGCCTCTTTCTTCCGAACTTTCAGGCGCACCCTTTCCATTTCTTGCTCTTCTCTTTCCTTCCGTTTTCGCCATTCTCTCTCCCTTTCCTTCAGTTTCTCCTGAAATAAACATTAGAAACTTAGTATGAGTATTCAGCATGGCTTCCATCAATTGTTGAACACTTGGGTAGAATTCTAATCCTATGTTACAAAACAACTGTGATATGGGGTAGGTAGCACAATAAATATCAGTGGAAGTCACGTTTTTTAAACCAAATTGGCACAATTTTGATCTTGGTGGTTACTGCACGTGTATATATATTTTTTTTTATATGATTACTTTTGGAAAAGAAACACTCCTGAAGATTTTCATTAACGAGCAAAACGGAGTTATAGGAATAAGCCAAAACAAACAAGCATAAAACATCTCCCCTGTTCAGAGACTAAAGAAGCACCTCCAATTCAAATTAACAAGAAAATATGAGCAATTACTAAAGAGTGGAGAACATCTAACTAGAAGTTATATATTGTACAAAGCCCCAAAATAACATAAAATACCATAGTTGTCACACAAAATAATGTTCTGCTTCAGTTACAAAGACCAGAGAAAGGCTTTCCTGGAGAACAATGACAGTTTCTTTGGGAGCACACCAAATCATATAAAACTTGCTGCAAAAACGAGTTCACCTTTTATAGGCCCTGGACCCTGGTTATGAGAAGATGTTCAATACTTTCTTCTCCCTCACATAGATCACTAGCTCTTTTTAGTCTTGGGGAGTCTAATAAATGGATCCCACTCCCAAACGGTGTCAATAAGTTCCTTGGAGAAAGGCATTTCTTCATCCCTTCATCAGTACTACAGACACTTGAAGGGAGTGGTTCCTGTGCTCTTGTTGAATCACCCTCAAGAGAGCTCTTTTCGCCATCCTTCAACAACAATAGTTTCTTGAATACCATCTTGTAAAATCACTTGTCCAGGTTCCAAATCTAACTTCGAGATAGCCACATAACTTTCTTGGAACAAGAAATGGATGTCTCCTATCTGATCTCAAGTAGAGAAGCACATATCCCAAGCCTTTTCAACCATCAAATTTTGTATTGATTTCTAAAATCCAAGCTGCCTTCACTGGAGTAGGACTCAGAATCAACCAAACCCTCTATTACATCCAATCTATACTTTCCGAACGAGCTGTAGTTTAACATTTCCCCCCTCTTTAAAATTGTTTTCACCAGGACTTCGTCAATTTTTTTTATACGGTGAAATCATAGGGAGGAACTTTATCATCAGGAGTTCCCCCTCTCTTTGGCATGCTGCTTTTCTAGGTATTTTGTGGAATATCTGGAAGGGAAGAAATAAGAGAATCTTTATAGAGGTTGAGGGTTTTTACTTTTTAATTGAGCTGATTTTTTTGTGAATCTTGATTACCCTAACAAGTGTTTTCAATTTGCAAGGCGAAAAATCTTTTAATGGTCACAAGGCAGGGGACAACTAAAAGGTATCACTATCACTTGATTGACAAGACACACTTATATAAAGAAAGAAAGAAAATTTTTACATGGTAAGAATTTACTAAGATGGTGATAGAAACTAGATGAGGCATTAAACAATTAAATGGGTTGTTCCCTTCCAATTGGACCTAGAGTGACACCTTTAGCATAAGGTCATTCCCTTCTGCTTGGACCTCGAGTGACTCCTCAGTGATACCCTTTGGCATAAGTCATTGTGAGCAGCATAAGTCATTGTGAGCAAATATGGGTTGTTCACTTCTGATTGGACCTCGAGTGGGGGTCAAAACACTTCCAGAAACCCTTGAAAAGGTATCTCTGAGGAGTGCCCTTTCTTTTTGTGTTTTGTTCGTGGTTTTGTTGGGGATGGGAGAGACCTTTTTCTGGGAAGATCAGTGGTTGGGGGATGACCCCTTTGCTTTGTGTTTCCTCATTTATATCATTTGATGGCAAATCATTCGGTGTCTATTGTTCTGTCTCAACCTAGTCCATCTCATTCACTTGTGTTGGGTTTCCAGCGTTCTTTGTCTAATAGGAAAATGTTGGATATTGTCGACCTTTCTTTCTTTGTTAGGGCAGTTTCGTTGTACTACAAGGAGGAGGGATGTTCGTTGTTGGAGTCCTAGTCCGACTACTGGCTTTTTGTGTAGATAATTTTTTCTTTGCATGGTTAATCCCTCTCTTGCGAGTGTTTCTGTCTTTGCCTTGCAGAAGTTGAAAAATCCCAAGATGGTTAAGTTTTTTGCTTGGGAGGTCCTCCACGAAAGAGTTAACACCTTAGATAGGGTATGGAGGAAGGTGCCCAACTTGGTGGGGCCTTGGTGTTGCATTATTTGTAGGGGGGATGCTAAGGATCTTGATCATTTCTCTGGAGTTGCAATGTGACTTATGCTGTTTGGAATCGGTTCTTTGAGGAGTTGGTCTTGTTTTGGCTAGGCTGAGGGGCTGCAAAAAATGATCGATCGAGGAGTTCCTTCTTCATCCTCCCTTTCGCAAGAAATGAAGCTTTTGTGGCAAGTTGGGGTGTGTGCTATCTTGCGGGGGCTTGAGGGAGAGAGGAACAATAGAATTTTTCGAGGGATCGAGAGGTCTCCAAGTGACGTTTGGTCCCTTGTTAGATTCTATGTTTCTTTTTGGGGTTTGTTTTTCGTAATTATCCTTTAGGTCTTATTTTGCTTGATTGGAGGCCCTTCTTGTAGTTTTCCTCCTTTTGTGGGTTCTCTTTTTGTATGTCCTTGTATTCTTTCATTTTTTCTCAATGAAAGCTCAATTTTATAGAAAAAGGAAAAAAACAATTAAATGGGAAGAATTTGTACATCAAATTTAAAATATTAAAAAAAGATTCAAGTAAATGGATTAAATGGGAGGGAAAAAAACAAGAAAAATAATAAATTTTTCTAAACAAAAATTGAGATGAGTCCATGGCTCACTATCTAAACAGGATAGCAAGATTTTTTCTTGAGGACCAATGACTCGAAAATGCTCCTCTTAGATCAATTTAACTGAGACTAAAATACGGCTAATTCAAAAGGGTTTCTAGTCAACCAATGATGATTTGAGAAAGCTACCAGGTGGAATCTCCAATTCGGAAAAAACCTGACTGATATCGAAGTTGAGGACTCTACAACACGGATCCTTACCATGAAGGAAGCTCAATTTGATTCAATTGTCAACTATTTGGAAGGCAAAAAAAATGTGAACGGTTTTTCCTTTGGGGTTTTTAAAAAAAAAAAAAAAAAAAATATTAAATCAAGCTTTCGTTGAGAGAAATGAAAGGATGTACAAGGGCAAAAAAACAAAACAAAATACAGAAAATGAAAGCACCACAGAGAAAAAAAAGAAGTCCAAACAACTACAAGAAATGACTCCAATCTAAAAGAATAAAGCCTAATTGATAGCCACTAAGGACCATAAATAGGGGTTGATAGCCGTTGAGGCCCATAAAGAAGGGTTATTGCCCCTCAAACCTCTCCACACCTCTAAAAATTTTGTTATTCTCTCAAGCCAAATCCCCCAAAGGATAGAGAAGAAGCACGCTTGCCAAAGACTAAAGTCCTCCCTAAAAGGGGAAAAGAGCAAAACCTCCATCTTCACCCTGCCGTCCTTACTCCCCACCAACAAGACTCTGAAAGTGTCCAAGAATCTGGACCATATCGACGGTGTATAATGGCAACTCCAAAGGATATGGTCAAGACTCTTTGAAGCATTTTTGCGAAGGTAGCACCACTAAAAGGCCACCGAAAGAAAGAAGAGTGTCTCTGCATGTAGTCTAAAGTGTTCACTCTTCCATGCAAGACCTACCATGACCTTCTTGGGGACCTTAACCTTCCATATCGAAGAAAACAAAGGGGTAACCAGGGAAGGCATGGCAGTCCATGGCCGATAGAACCAATTCCGCTTGTTCTTTAAGCATTTTTCAAGCCAATTACATGTGATATAATCCCAAAAAAGGTTGTCGAACCTTCTCTTCCAATGCCCCTTAGTGAGGTTGCTTGCTTTGGCACTTGGCAACCAAAAGGAGACTCACCTTGCCTCTCAGCTCTCGCCATAGGTGAGCACCCTAGAGCACCTTGAAAACACTGCCCCAAATAACAAACCCAGATAACTAACATACAACCTTAACTATGATAAAAGCAAGTTCCTGGAACAGGGAATGTGGAATTTCAAGTTTGCGTGTACCTGCTCCTCCTTTCTAGCTTTTGATTCACGCTGTTTTTCCTCTTCAACAGCCTTAAGTTCAGATATGTACTCGTTGAATAACATCTCACGCTCCTCATGCTTAACAGATCTGTATCTTGGATCGTCCCTTAGAGTATCTTTTACCTATAATAGCATCACAGAGAGAGGGGTTAAGAAATAGTTACAGGTGTATCTTCAGAATAATGTTGCATAGTAGTCCAAATGTAGAATTTCACATTCATTAATATTTACTGCAGACGAAGATCTAATTTTAAAAAAAAAATATAACTTGGCTTAATGTGACAGATTGGATCAGAAAAAGAATTACACAAAATCTTTTATCAAGTTTATGAGTCCTGAAACATGTGCAGCATAGTTGAAAATTAATAATTCTATGAATACATCAGGTTTGTTCTCTACAACAACCTCTGCTTACTATTTAAAAACAGTGAACTTCTATAAAAACAGTCAGAAAACATGAGCAAGAACATAAAGAAAATAAAACTTACAGGGTCCTGTTTCCAAAAAAATTAACATAAATAAAAGGTTAAATTATCAAAAATACCCCTGAACTTTGAAAAGTTTCATTTTAACCCTTGAACTTTGAAGTTTGTTTCAAAACAACCCTTGAAGATTTTTTCCTTTAAATTTATGGACGAAAAATGACGTATTTGCATATGTTTTGATTTTTGTTTTCAACGTATATATTCAAATATGTTCACATAAGCAACAATATAAATGCAAAAACATCATTTTCCATCCATAAATTTAACGAAAAAAAGCCTTCAATGGTTGTTTTGAAACAAACTTCAAAGTTCAAAGGTTAAAATGAAATTTTCAAAGTTCAGGGGTATAATTGAAACGCCCATAGTTCAAGGGTATTTTTGATAATTTAACCTAAATAAAACTTACAGAGTCCTTCAAACAACACTCTTTTAACACATAAAATAGAGTAAAACGATCTTCATGACCTCAACCCCATCAAAGATATCATATGAAATGGCAGTGCCAAATCTTTGCAAATTTGCTCAAATTTTACGAATGCTGAACATTCCCCAAAGACAGGTGGAAGAGCTGATGAGAGCAATCCACCAAACAATAATTTACTATTTTCAATATTTCCAACGTCAAATATCAAGGGAAGTCTATTATCTACCTCCTTAACTAGCATTATTTAGCCACCTGAATTCAACAAAATTTCCTTTTATAAAGAGAAGGAAAAAAACCATTTGCATGTAGGCTGATAGACATTCAGATACTCTTCAGAACATGAACTACCAATTAGTGAGAGCATGGTACACCCACCCTCAACCAACGGGAATTGACATTAATATCTCCTCTCTCCTGCAGCATGGACTTGAAACTAGTGGTGGAAGCAGCCCATAAAGCTTGAGCCTTTTCAACGGCAGCCTTCTTCAGACAAAGGACCCTACAAGTTATATTGAGGTATCATCCAGCTAAAAGCCAACATAATAAATTTAAGTTAAAAAGACAGATCAAACATAAATCTGAGATTCTGGTTACTAGCCTACTACCTTGATGACTCAAGTTGCTTTTTCAGAGGTTATCAATAGTAAGCACTTTCTGTGTACAAAACAGTTCATATTACATTTGGATAAATATTCACCTAGAGAAAAACCATATCAAAGAGAGCAGACATGTCAAAGGAATGACGCAACAGAATTTTAAATTCCAAAAGAAATGATCATAAGGCATACCGAGAACAAGAAGAGTAACTGGCAAAGTCAGGGATAAAAATAAAGCTCCTAATATAATATGTAAAAGGGCCAAAGTTTCAATTTGCAGAAAATAAAGAACAAGTATAATCCAACACTTGTTGGTCCTCATAGTCAAACCTCAGTTAATTAAATAAGAGGCATGTAAGTAAAAATGTTTTACAAAAGTTAACTGCAACGAAGTTATTTTCAAGACAAGCCAAACCTATTTAATATCTGAAAGCCTGATTTCCAATTTTTAATATGAATGATAAACTACTGTTCTTGTTCTTTAGAACCAAACTACTACAATGATAAATTTTCAGTCAGTATGATGTGCATAGAACTATCTTACAAAAGCTTTCATCTGGACACTATGGAAGGAGAGGAATAACCGCATTTTCCATGACAAAGCTAAGGCCTGTGATCACTTCATTGATTTGGTTCTTTTCAATGCTTTTAGTTGGTGAAAATTTACAACATCCTTCACGGACTATAGCCTCACTAATCTTATGGCTATGTGGAAGAATTTTTTGTAATCCACTGGATTTCTGGAAGTTTTCACTTCCTCTTTTGTAAATTTCATTTATCAATGAAATCTTTGTTTCTTCTCCAAAAAAAAAACATGTGCATACATGCCCTCATAATTGGCCATAATATTCTTTCATGGTATAGAAGTTGAGGGAAAAGTACGACCATGACTGTGATACATGCCTTCATAATTAGGAGGCCAAAGTTCTTGTTAACTGAGGGGAAAAGATATATTAAATCACACAAAAAGTACAATGAAAGATAAGTAAGATATCCAGTCTTCCACCACCATTAAATATCTCAGATCAAATAACCTCGTAAGTTGCAAATTAGGGGGCCATTTATTTAAGTTTGCATGGAAATAAACGGCCATCAGGACAAAACATCAATCTTCACAAATCAAAGATTATTGGCATCAATGTGGACCAACACGATATGGAGATTTTTGCTCAGAAATACGGTTGCAAATTGGGAGGATGGCCGAATACATATTTGGGTTTACCACTCAATGGTACTTACAAAACTCGTGGTTTTTGGGCAACAATTATTGAAAAGATAGAAAGAAGACTCTCAACATGGGGCTCATCCTTTTCATCTAAGGGGGGAAGACTCACCCTCCTCCAGGCTACATTATCTAATCTACATACCTACTATCTATCTTTATTTCAATTGCCCAACAAGGTTGGACAAGAGATGGAGAGATTATTCAGAATCTTCCTATGGAAAGGGGGAAAGAACAATAATGGTCTACATCTTGTCAAATGGAGTAATATTCTCCATCCAATCGATAATGGAGGTCTTGGTATAAGCTCTATGATTGATAAAAACAAAGCTCTCTTGGCAAAATGGATATGGCAATATAATCATGAAAAAAATGCCTTGTGGAGAAAGCTGATACAAGCTAAATATGAATCCCCCACCCACTCGAATTGTACGGCTCTTGCTAAATCAAAAGGCCCTTGGAAAAATATTGTCAAGCAACAAAACCTCATCTCTAGCCGCATTTGTCATCAAATTGGGAACGGAGATAATACACTTTTCTGGAATGATCATTGGATCAATACCACCCCATTGGCCACCCGTTTCCCACATTTGTATCGTCTATCACATTGCAAAAAGGCTACAATTAAAGAAGTATGGAATGAAGATCATCGTTTCTGAGATCTTTGTCTAGGGAGGAATTTGAAAGACATTGAGGCCGTCGAATGGGCGGATCTTAGTATTGTCCTCGAGCGCGTTACTCTTTCACAAAACGAGGACACTTGGAGTTGGCCCCTCAATCCCAATGGTGTATTTACAACAAAATCCCTTTTATCTGACATGGGAGGTAACACTTGACTCATTGAACCATCTTTGGCTAAAGCTATATGGAAGGACAATTACCCAAAGAAGATTAAAATTTTCCTTTGGGAGCTCGCTCACAGAGCCATCAACACCAAAGATGTATTACAAAGACGCATGCCCTACATGGCCCTATCCCCTGGGTGGTGTTCTCTATGCAAAACAGATGACGAATCACAATCATATCTTTATGTACTGTTCTTTTGCTTGGAGATTCTAGAACAAGGTCTTTAAATCCTTCCGTTGGTATTTATTTGTTCTTTTATTTGCCCTGGTAATGTGAAGGATCTTCTCCCGATTGTCTTGTTGGGACATCCCTTCAAGACTGTCAAAGCCTTGCTATGGAAGAATATAATTAGAGCTTTCTTTTGGGTGCTTTCGAAAGAAAGAAACCACAGAGTTTTCCAAGAAAAAGAGCTATCCTTCGAGGCTTTCTTTGATCTTGTTATATATTATGCTATATTTTGGTGTAAACTCTCATCTATCTTTGCTACTTACTCATATGCTTCCCTTTTAGGCAGTTGGGAAAGCCTTTTGTAACCATCATGGATCTTGAATCCTTTTTGTAAATTTCATACATCAATGAAATTGTTTCTTATAAAAAAAAAAAAAAAAAAAAAAAGAAAAAAAGTTTGCATGGAAATAAGATGTTATATGTGATTTTGCATGCACTTTCTCTATAGAAATTTCATTAACTATCTATTAATCAGTTATTTGAAATACACCTTAGTCAACTTTGGCATCATAATACCACCTGACAATGCCATATTTTTCCAGACAGGAAAATTACAAATCATATTAATTAACTTTACCAGCTAGAGCAGTGAATTATGACAACATATTAAAACAGTTCTTATAAATGTGCGGGACAAGAAAAAAGTTCTAGTGACTCATTAAAAGGCACCTTTCGTTCAATAAATTCTCCCGATCCTTACGATCCAAAGCTTCAAATCGCAGGTCATTGCCCCATTTCTTTTTGAATGTTTGATAACTAGTTGTGTGATCAATATCCTAAAAATAAAAAGATGATAAGTACAAAGTAGTTAGAATTAAGGACATGCTTGACTCTATTTAGAGCAATTTTTAAATCTGATAAGAGAAACAAATTACGTAGAGGAAAAAAATTAACAAGATATCGAGAGGAAAAAAATTAACAAGATATCCAAAGGCTCTTAGTTGATTTAAAAATACAAAATAGTTAGAACTCATCCATTTTAATTCTTAGTTGATTCAAAAGGCTCGATTACCAATATGGCAACCTAAGATAAAATAATCAATGTGGAAAGAGATAAAACCTCAGATGCAATATCCAGTAACTGTTTAAATCCCTCTATTGCAGCCTTCTGAGCAGCTCTCTTTTCCTTACGCTCCTCCTCAGCACGGGTCTTAACATAGTGTTCAAACAAGGACCTTCTAGCTGAATAACTAGGAATAGCCTGTCATTGAATGAAAACTTTTCAAAACAAATAACAACAGTAATCCAGCACATAAAATGCAAAACAAAAACACAGTGCTCTTTATACATATATATAAGTTTCTTGTAATAAAATCTCAAACAGAAAATGTACAAGAACAGTAGCATAACAAGAATCAAACATAAGAGAGAAATCGTTATACATTTAGAAACCTAAAATTAAATTTAAAAAATGTTAAAAAAACCACGTTCTGGTCCAAAACAAAAAGAAAAAGAACAGATAATAAAATGTTGCATAGATAGATAGATGCAAGTATGTTTAAAAAAGTAGAAAGTTTTAGGCACCATAAAGAGACGAGGACTACAGAAGAACAAAAACTTGTTAGAAGCCATAACAGGAGAAAGTCATGTGTCAACCAAGAATTCAAATGTATGGAAGTAGTCTAACATAGACAAACAAAATCAAACAAACCTGTATCAAGGGGTACCATTGGTAGCAGCCCCTTATTCCCGAACAAAGTAATTCAAATCTTTATACTCAACAAACCTTAAAACGGGGATCAAAAACTATCTTCGGCAATTCCTTGTCCCATTTAGAGAATGGTGCCACTCCTCGGTCCTTAAGCATCTCCTACAATTACAACATAATGAGCACTTTATACCAGAACAGTTAAGGTTGCAGAGAACAGAAATTGCTCAAACCAAAGATGGTGCGACCGGCAAGTTGGCAGCATATGATGTCAACTTCAGGAGCGATAGCAAGCAGAAAGCATATACAAATCAAGACCATGATCAATGATCCGAGAATATAATGTGGCTGCACTGACCAGTCTAACTACCAGTCCTGCCTTCCACTAAATGTTGGCCACATGAAGGGGAGCAGCTCGATTTCCCCCCTATTTTTCAGCTCCATGAATGGAGCAGCATGCTTGGTTGACTGATCAGCAGCCAAGTATTACTCATAATAGGTATGAAATTAATGCATCTACATCACAGAGGCTAGCCCACCCAACTCCCAAGATCAAGATGCATAGGAAAAACTCAAAATATAGAATGAACTTGATATTCAGAATACTAGCAAGAGAAGATTACAACAAAAAAGGGACGAGAGCTTCATCTAGTATCAAACTGTCAAAAAGAGATGATGATGTTGATCCTCTCAATAAAGGGGAAGTAAGATGATACCTTAAACTGGATAATTAGCTGCTCATTAGTTGGCCCACTGTCTACATCCTCAGAGTCCGAGGAGGTGTCAGATACACTTCCATCACCATTAGCATCTTTTGGCTTATCCTTACTGTTCTCAGTCTGCAGTGCCTTAACTGCAGCATAAGCATCTCTTGGCAGATTTACATCTGATTGAGCTATTGTTGGTGCTGAGATAGGCGAGGAAGCTACAGGAGTTCCAGAGTCTTGCAATTTTTTCTTGATCAAATCCAGGGCAGAAGATGACCCTGATATTCCTACCGTTCTAAGAGGCATAGCTTCACGACCACCTGTGTTAATGGCAGGAGTACTGATACTGATAGAGGAAGATCCTAGTTCAGTCAATGCATTATTATTTGGCAAATGAGCTGAATGTTCTTTAGTTTTTTCATCATTCTGCTGCCTCAATTCAGTCACTTCATCCGGGATCTGCCAACTGCTTATCTGATTCAGAGAGAGAGACAGGTTGGCACAACTGAAAGATGAAAATTAAGTTCACGGCTAAAATTTACTACTAATCTAAATTAGTACAAGAGCCAAATTCATAACATTCTAAGTAAAGGACAGAGAATGCGGGAATATGATTTTGAGGTTCACGTTTTTCATCCAATGAGTTTACATAAACAGTGCCTAATTGTAAATGGACCATCAGGCTGCAGACATCTTGTCTGAGAAATCAATCCACTTTTGAGCCACAGCCTCCCTCATATACATATGAGGGCAGATACACATGTCTAGTCACTTCGTGGAAATAATACATTTTACTTTCTATGTTTTCAATGGAATCGTATTAGCATCATCAATTCTCTAGAAAAAAATACCCGCAAATGTACACAAAAAAATAATAATAAAAAACGTGTTAGATACACATTTTGCTTCATTTTCTTGTTATTTTGTGGAAATAATGTGTTACATTCTATGTTTTTAATGGAATCATATTAGCATCATATCTATTCTCTACAAAAGAAATACTCCCAAACAAACACAAAAACAAAGAAATATACGCTGGTTATGTCCAAAAGACCACTAACAAAAAAAAATAATCAAAAATTACTGGTTAGGTCCTCTTAAACATATAGAAAAGCTTTTGAGAACTAACAGACCATTTTCCCATGATATACAAGCTGTTAAGAAACAGGAGACAAGCATCCAGAATTTTATTTTAAACAAGAAAACTGCCAAACATATAGGAAAGCTTAATACAAAGCTTTTCTCCCTACCGAAAGGGGGGAGGGGAATTTTTTTAAAAAAAAAAAGAAGAAGAAGAAGAGCATACCCTCGTCTTGTTGTTGTAGTAATACTTTTTACCATCACTCATAGTAACCAAAACCCAATCAGTACCAGATAAGTTCGACCTACAGACAATAGAACATGAGCACATTCAGTAGACAGAAAATAACTATTTGTCACGTTCTAAAACTAAGATGCGTAGCCCAACCCACAAAGTTTGGGGAAACAGTGATCTTTGTTGGGACTGCTAAAAGTCAACAGCTAGGAAGAAACAAACTTAGCTCGAAAGTTATGCCAATGCCAAAAGGAAGAAATAGTATGAATGAAGGGGGAAACACCCATAAAACTGCAGGGATCTATAGAAAGAAATATCTCAAATTGAAATTAATAAACCAGGGAAACAACCCAGAGATGCCAAACAATATCAAGTAAGTGGTCCTAACAATTGTAGGCAGAGCAATGAATAAACAGATGATCTTTTCCTCTGCATTTCAATAATTTTTGGTTTACAGAGTAATAAACAAGAACTTTCCTCAATAATGAAATAAATGGGTAGATAGGAAAATGACCAAAGTCCTGTGACATTATATTTGGATCAAACGAAACAAAGACTGTTTAAAGGAAGTGGCCTTTCCCTACGTGGTTCAGTCTACAGCATCTCCTCTACATAGGGCCTTCTGTACATTTTCTACTCTCTGACCATTGTGAATTAGAGGCCATTCTTTTGTAATCTTCCCCTGAGACCTTGGAATCGGTGGTGCCATGTCCCCTTTTCTGCTTGTTCATCTATTCTTTTCTTCAATGAATACACAATTGTTTTTTATTTTTTTAAAATAATCCTTCAGATTGTTTGATGGAGTTATTTCAAATGCAGCTTTGAAGTTCATTATATTCCACCAAGGGCTTCTATAAGTTCCACTTTTGCATTTACCATCCAGCTTTCTCTCATCCACACACACTTGTTACCACTTTATGGTTTATGCGATTGCTCAGGAGGTTCATTTGAAAACCTTCAAACCATTTAGCTGAAAGTACTGCATTCTTTTATCCTTTTCCTCAGTTTGACCAACTGCCTCCTTTCTCATCACCACTTTCTCACTTTCTTTAATTTATAGAAAACCAAATTCTAACCACCCTAGATTGGCCTCATAGTCATTAAGAGCCAATGAAAAAAGTATCAATTTGAGCATAACTCAACTGGTTAATGCATTATAACCTCAGCCAAAAGGTTAGAGGTTCGAATCCTCACCCCCACATGTGTGAACCCCACAAAAAAGATTCTTAGATCAATAAAAATGCTAGTAAATTACAGTCATATTACAAAATAAAGATCGTCAATACACAGCTGCAAATCACGCAGTCACAGTTGTAAAATAAGTCAAAATGTTTCAGTTTCATATTGAAAGGAAAACAATCGCATTTGCATCACAGTTGATAAAGCTACTTACATGGAAACTGATGTTGGCTGCACCATGAGATTGTCAGGCTGCAACAAATTCAATTACATCAAAAGTGTGTATATACACACACACCCACCCATATTAATTAATGAGATGCGCAAATATTGAAAATTTTGAAAAACTTCAATGCCAAATAAACAAATACAGAAGCCATGATACAGTCATGCCATTCCTACAGAAAAGCATCATAAAGTTCAATAATAAACCACGTTGTCAACAGTTGTTCATTTCAGCTAGTTACTCAGCCCATATTCCGCAAAAGCTTCATGCTTTAATAGAATTGGTCATAAAGCTGGTGCAACCAGAATAACACAAAAAAACTGATGGCGTGATGCTAAATCGGAGAGGGAAGAATGGAAGAGAGTGAGAGAGATTTACAAGTATATCAACATGTAGACATATAGAAACTTATTCACATTTGAAACAATAGAAACCTTCTCGGAAAATACCTCCCCTTTAAATCCAGAAGGCTTTTCATAAGTAGATTCTCCTGTCAAAGCATTATAGTAATAGATTATTCCTGCCTCAGTCTTGTGGGCAGTCCAATCATCCAACTGCTTAATTAAAGAGATGCTCTCAGAATAACCCACACCTTGAACGTGTTTCTGGCTATCTGTGAAATGATTAAACAACGAATGCAGAACAGAAGTTTAGGCACATATAAGAACTGAAGTATGAATAGCATTACCATGTTATAAGGATAATAATTTAACAGCATACAGCATACCACGTTCAGGATGATTTAAGTCTGTCTGAATCGCTGAATTGCCAGTAAGCTGATTTCCATGACCAGATGACACGGCAATGGCCGATGGAACTTGAACAGGGGTAACACCAGGAGGTTGAGGATCGGGCAATGGAACAGAGGGAAGGGGCATTCCACGGGCAGGAAATGGAAGAGGGCCATGGAAAGAAGCAGAATATGGCAGAAAGGGAGGCCTGGGCATGCCTCCTAACTGAGGAGGCTGAAACCAGATCGCCTGAGGTGGAGAAACAACAGGAGTTAGAGAAGGATGGGAACCACATATTTGTGGACGAACAGAAGTGTTTATTGAGTTGGGAGTTGCATGCATATTGGGTCCTGGAATAGTGGAAACAGATGAATCGCTAGGCGGAAACAGAACTGAGGGACTTGTCGACACAACTGGCAGAGATGGTGGGATTCCCGTTGGACCAGATGCCATCGGAGTTCCGGGCACTAGTTGGTGGTGAATATGGAAAGATGGGGCAGAAGGAACTGGTGAAGTGGCAGGGATCAAGTTGGGAATTGAAGATCCATTGGTTGCATAATTGGAAGTAGGCGGAGCAGGTGGTGACACAGATTGAGAGACAGTTGATGCTGAAGACATTGTGAGACTAAGCCTAGCTAAGCGGTAACCTGCAACGACGAAGAAAACCCATAAGCATGTCTAGTTAGTTACAATTCCACAGGTGAACGCAACTCCCTTCAGCGGGATTAAAAAAAAAAAAAAAAAAGGATAGAATGCACGGAAAAGACATAGAAGAAGAAAAAAGAGCCAATTAACGAGCTCGTATTCTATAAATTCGTGGCGAATAGCGAGAACCCTACTGTAGTCTATGCGAAACCAATCAAAATAAACAAATCAATGAAAAAGGGAAAATGAAACATGGAGAGTAAAAGGAAACGCAAATATACCCTACCGTACCGGCAATGCAGAGGATAGCGAAAAAATGAAGAGAGAGGCAAAGCAGGATGGGAGGGGGAGAGGTGACCGGTGCCGGGGATCACATGTGGACTTGGTCTCGGAAAATTAACAGGTGGAGGTTAGGGTTCTGATCTCCGACGTATCTGTAACGCAATGGGTGTGCTTTGCTTCCGCCTTCCAGTTCTAACTCCAACGTCCGACTTCCAGCCTAGTGCGTTTAACTATGGATCGTCCCAAGGAGGAGCCCAACTTCGATCCTTCGACCCATTTGTCTGAAAAATTATTAAATGACCCTGCCACAACTTTATAATCATCCATCAATAATTATTTGTTTTCTCCAATTTCTTTATAATAGTTTTCATATTTTTTTAATAAAATGTTGAAATTATTAGCCAATTTCTAAGGCTAAAAAATAAGACTTTATTTGATAGCCATTCAATTTTTTATTTTAGTTTGTGAAAATTGAGTTTATTTTCTCATCAACTTTTTACAATAAGTTCATATTTCTTAACAAAACATTTAAATTCTTAGCCAAATTTTAAAAACAAAAACAAGTTTTTGAAAACTATTTTTTTAAGTTTCGTTTGGTAACCATTTGGTTTTTAGTTTTTGATTTTTTAAAATTACGCCTATAAACACTACTTTCACTTATAGATATACTTGTTTTGTTATCTACTTTTTATCTGTGTTTTCAAAAATCAAGTCAAAAAAAATAGTTTTCAAAAACTTGTTTTTATTTTTAGAATTTGGCTAAGAATTCAAATGCTTCATTTAGGGAAATGAAAACCATTGTAGATAATTTGGGAGAAAACAAGCTTAATTTTCAAAAACCAAAAACCACATGGTTATCAAACGAAATTTTAGTTTTCAAATTTTGGCTTGCTTTTTGAAAATATAGGTAAAAAGTATACAACAAAATATGGAAACCCATAAGTAGAAGTAGTATTTATAGGCTTAATTTTCAAAAACATAAAAATCAAATAATTATCAAACAGGGTCTACGCTTTTAAAAACTAATTTTTTAGTTTTTCAAAAATTGGCTTGGATTTCGAAAACACTTCATAAAAAGTAAATAACAAAACAAATAAACTCATAGGTTGGAATGATGTTTATAAGCTTAATTTTCAAAAACTAAAACACATACCAAATGGTTATCAGACGAAGCTTTGATTACCACTTTTTTAGACAAACTTTTAATTACCACTTGATACATATTTGAAATACTTTTGTAATTGCCAAAGTGAGCATAGCTCAACGTAATTAGCATGTACTCCATAGGTCGGAATTTAAATCTCTATACCACACATTTGTTGCACTAAAAAAACAACGCTCTAACAAATAAATAAATAACTTTTGTAGTTTCTCTCTTATACATTCAACGGTTCAAAATTGTTAGCCATATTGTATTGACCTACACCTAGTTTGTCCATTTATCTACTGCCAATTTAGAAATTTCAAACACACACATATATTAGACAATTGTATATACTGTCGTTTAGTTCAAAAACTAAAACTTGTTAGACATTTTTTAAAGTCTAAGGATATCTTAGACAAAGACTTAAAATTTTAGGAACAATCTCTTTGACTTTTTAAGTTAGACAATTAGCCTAGTAGTCAAAAGGGGTCTTAAAAATAATAAAGAGAATTGGTTCAAACCATGGGGTCACCTACATAAGATTTAAAAATGTAACTAATCTTCAAAACTATTTTGCTTATTGATAATTTTTAATTTATCTAAAATAACTTTTAAATTTACTACAGCTCATATCACTAAAAATCTTCATCTTTTCTAACTAAATTTTAAAAATTCCAATTATATACTTCCATGTCTTTTTTTTTTTCTTTTTTCACCTCCATTCTCTTATATCAACTAAATTTGAATCGTTCACATGTTTATAACAATTGTTTTTCCTAGACATTTATCAAATAGTTTAGATTGAACAGACTTACTTGCAATTTAAATTATATAAAATTTTAAATAATTATCTTATAATAATCTCAACATTAAATATCAGTATAAAATTAATTAAAATAATATACCTACTTAGGTTACTATAACTAAATCACAAGAATTTAGTGTTAATTTACCAAACACCATAATATGCTTTTTAAAGTTTAAAATTAAAATTTACCAAACACAATTTTTAAAACATAATTGCCAGCTTTACAACAATTCCACACCAACCTTAATCAATCTTCTTCACTTACTCGTAGCTCATAAAACTTCATATCTAGAGACGTTCATGGGCAGGGACGCATTTAATTCCTCATCCCTAAAAATTATTCCCATTTAGTTTAAATAAAAAAAAAGAATTATTTTGAAAATTAAATAGTTAATTTTCTACCATAAATCTTCATTTAAATAGTTAATTTCTCCAACATAATTTTTATTTAAAGAGAAATATCTCAAATATCCCAATAAAAACAAAATAATATTACATATCAAATATCTAATTATCTATATATAATTTAAATGTTGAATCATACAATTCAAACATATCAAATTATCTAAGTCATTAAACAATAAAAAAAAAGTAAATTTAAATATTATGTATAATAATAATATTATTATTTAAAAAACAAAAAGAGCCAAATGGGGCATAGGTGAACTGTCTCTATTTAGCTCACAAGGAATTTTTCCTCAACTCCCTCTTCCGTTCTCCGCCTAAACGAGGTTCCCACTCCGCGGGCAAAAGGAACATCCCCTATATATATCTACTACCAGAAGTTCAGCTTAATGCCACCAAGTGGGAGGATTTTTTTTGGGGGTAAGAAACAACTCAGCGAGTAATACTTTTGGGTAGCTAGCAACCCTACCACGACCTGACATGCAACATACGACTCAAGTTTCTTCATCCTCTCTTGTAGCAATGGAAAGAAAAAAATATATTAGGACTTGGTAATTGAAGGGTGTTTTGTTATATAAACAAAAGAGATGAACATTTATCTAAAATGATTGTGAGGTGAGTGTGCAACAGATAGATTAGATAGTTGAAATGGACCCTTTCCCTTACATAACCAACACAAGGAGTTGGGAAAACCCAGAAATTCAGATTCAATGTAGAAGTAGAAGTAGTTAGTAGTAGGGTCCATCATCATACTTATCTGCAACCATAATCCAATTACATAAAACACACTCACAACAACTTTCTGATGAAGTGCTCTGCAGTGGAATACTCTGTTTTTGTGTGTCAGAAGAAGGAGAAGTAATTAACATGGGAAAAGAAGAGGAGAAGGATCTCTCCGCAATTTTCCATCAGACACATCTAACTTGTTCATTTTCTCCTCGCACCAAAGCAACTGTCCTTTAGTAATCCTCGACATTTTAACAAGCCTTGATATGATTTTAATGTCCACCGCCCCAAAAAGTAACTGCATGTCTTCATACGTTTGAGGCCACGTTTTCTGCTTCCACCCTTTACTCTTCTTTCTAAGTTCTTTCAGCTTTGTCTTCTTCTGCCAACACTCAAAAACTCTTTCATGTTATTCCCTCGGCCTCAAACAATTATTGGATACATGATCATGTCATCACAAAGATTGGATATGGTCCTACAATTCCAGTTATTTATTTCAAGCATAATTACATTATAGGCACTAAGTCTAACTACGAGAAGAAACAATCATTTTCACATTTCACATTTTAGCAAAGCTGAGGCCAAAGGAAAGAAGGAACAAAGCATGATAGAATTTCATACCCTGTCAAGAGAATATCGAATACGAGCAAGGAGAGTGGCATCCTGGGTTTGATTCCGAAATGATAAAGAAGCAGAATTTGAGACTTTCTTGTCCATCTTCAGGAAGCGGTGGAAAGTAAAGATTGAGGCCTCAATAATGACAAGCAGATCGGGAGCAAGGACGAGGAAATCAGATTCTTGTTCCTGCGTTTCATTTGGATCTGAAGCTGAACAAGAATCCACTTGACTTGATCATATATTCTTAATCCTATCTTAAAAAAATCAAAAGGGGTCTATCTAATCAGTAATCACATACCTTGTATGTTAGGAACATGCAACATTTTAGGAAAAGCTCGATAGGTTCGGGCATAAATTGCAGGCCTGAGACCTTGTTGGAAGGGTTCATTTTCGATAAACCTCTGCAAGAGGACTTGAAATTGCTGAAAGAGCTGAGCAGTAAGATTATAATGAGTAGTAGGGTTTTGGGGTTGGCATGATATTAAGTGGTTGAGTTGAGTGTACTGACAGTGAAGGGCCTCCCAGGACAAGGAAATGTGAGCAACATAGGCTGTTTCTATGTGGTGATAGGAGTCAATCAGAGTTAATGGAGGGTGAAGATGCTCCATCTCATCTTCAGGTTCTTCAATCCTCTTCAGAGAAAGACAGCGAAGTGGAGATGCACTCTTTTTGGATGCAGATCTTGGGGAGGCTGATTCATGACCTAAAAAATGCAATGTAAATTGTAATGTAAGAGCAACCAAATCTCACTTCAAGATCACAATTCATTCCAATGTGGGAGTTTGATCGAGGAACATGCCTGAATGAATGAGCGGTTGAATGCTCGTCTGATAAAAAAAAAGCATCCTCTCACAGTATTGGTCATAAACAGCACCAAACCCACCCCACCATTGTCGACCTTCAGCTTCCACGTCTCTCCATTCAAGCTCCCCACAGCTTGTCTCTCCTTCCCCTTCAACTTCTTGTTGTTCTTCTTCTTCTTCTTCCTCAGGAATCAACACCATGAAACTGTTCCTCCTCAGCTCCTTTAATCTCCTCTTTACCTCTTCCATTATGAAATCGTCGTCATCCTCTTCAGCTTCGGTTTTTGCTTGTGCTTCTGCAGTACACTTAGGATCTCCACCATCCTCCTCCTTCAAACCCCACTCCCTATCATAAATATAACTTTTATGATACTAAATATTATTAAGAATCACTCTTTCAAAATATTAACTTTTAACTCTTTTACGGAATGTAATGAATTAATCTATTCATGTATTGAATAACAAAAAATACATAATTTATCCATAGAATTAATTTAACCACTAATTAAATACTAAAAATGAATTTTGTAAAAGAAAATGGTAACAATAAAGATGAATAATTACACTTTACAATAATTAATGTCCTTACATACATGTTAGATACAATTTTGAAAAGAAGGAGATATTAATAAGAGTTGGGGTAAAAAAAAAAGTCATCATACAAATGCTAGAGGACGGGAATGTTAAACTCATGTTTTCTGTGGGAATCAAAATAACTTAAAAAGAGAGCATTCTACTATACTTGAAATCCTAACACATACTGAGTTATTATCCACCACAATCCAAACATGGAAATCCAAATGCTCTTAAATGGATATCTTGGATTTTTACTAAACAAACAGACCTAATAGACTTCCAACAATGAGCTTAATTGAGCAACTGTCAAATGGAAATTAATAAACCAGGGAAAGAACCCAGAGATGCCAAACAATATCAAGTAAGTGGTCCTAACAATTGTAGGCAGAGCAATGAATAAACAGATGATCTTTTCCTCTGCATTTCAATAATTTTTGGTTTACAGAGTAATAAACAAGAACTTTCATCAATAATGAAATAAATGGGTAGATAGGAAAATGACCAAAGTCCTGTGACATTATATTTGGATCAAACGAAACAAAGACTGTTTAAAGGAAGTGGCCTTTCCCTACGTGGTTCAGTCTACAGCATCTAATTGGAGCTCCTCTACATAGGGCCTTCTGTACATTTTCTACTCTCTGACCATTGTGAATTAGAGGCCATTCTTTTGTAATCTTCCCCTGAGACCTTGGAATCGGTGGTGCCCTGTCCCCTTTTCTGCTTGTTCATCTATTCTTTTCTTCAATGAATACACAATTGTTTTTTATTTTTTTAAAATAATCCTTCAGATTGTTTGATGGAGTTATTTCAAATGCAGCTTTGAAGTTCATTATATTCCACCAAGGGCTTCTATAAGTTCCACTTTTGCATTTACCATCCAGCTTTCTCTCATCCACACACACTTGTTACCACTTTATGGTTTATGCGATTGCTCAGGAGGTTCATTTGAAAACCTTCAAACCATTTAGTTGAAAGTACTGCATTCTTTTATCCTTTTCCTCCGTTTGACCAACTGCCTCCTTTCTCATCACCACTTTCTCACTTTCTTTAATTTATAGAAAACCAAATTCTAGCCACCCTAGATTGGCCTCATAGTCATTAAGAGCCAATGAAAAAAGTATCAATTTGAGCATAACTCAACTGGTTAATGCATTATAACCTCAACCAAAAGGTTAGAGGTTCGAATCCTCACCCCCACATGTGTGAACCCCCCCAAAAAAAAAAGATTCTTAGATCAATAAAAATGCTAGTAACAATGCAACCCAGTAAATTACAGTCATATTACAAAATAAAGATCGTCAATACACAGCTGCAAATCACGCAGTCACAGTTGTTGTAGAAGTAACTAATAAAATAAGTCAAAATGTTTCAGTTTCATATTGAAAGGAAAACAATCGCATTTGCATCACAGTTGATAAAGCTACTTACATGGAAACTGATGTTGGCTGCACCATGAGATTGTCAGGCTGCAACAAATTCAATTACATCAAGTGTGTATATACACACACACACACCCATATTAATTAATGAGATGCGCCAAAATTAAAACTTTTGAAAAACTTCAATGCCAAATAAACAAATACAGAAGCCCGGATACAGTCATGCCATTCCTACAGAAAAGCATCATAAAGTTCAATAATAAACCACCACGTTGTCAACAGATGTTCATTTCAGCTAGATACTCAGCCCATATTCCGCAAAAGCTTCATGCTTTAATAGAATTGGTCATAAATCTGGTGCAACCAGAATAACACAAAAAAACTGATGGCGTGATGCTAAATCGGAGAGGGAAGAATGGAAGAGAGTGAGAGAGATTTACAAGTATATCAACATGTAGACATATAGAAACTTATTCACATTTGAAACTATAGAAAACTTCTCGGAAAATACCTCCCCTTTAAATCCAGAAGGCTTTTCATAAGTAGATTCTCCTGTCAAAGCATTATAGTAATAGATTATTCCTGCCTCAGTCTTGTGGGCAGTCCAATCATCCAACTGCTTAATTAAAGAGATGCTCTCAGAATAACCCACACCTTGAACGTGTTTCTGGCTATCTGTGAAATGATTAAACAACGAATGAAGAACAGAAGTTTAGGCACATATAAGAACTGAAGTATGAATAGCATTACCATGTTATAAGGATAATAATTTAACAGCATACAGCATACCACGTTCAGGATGATTTAAGTCTGTCTGAATCGCTGAATTGCCAGTAAGCTGATTTCCATGACCAGATGACACAGCAATGGCCGATGGAACTTGAACAGGGGTAACACCAGGAGGTTGAGGATCGGGCAATGGAACAGAGGGAAGGGGCATTCCACGGGCAGGAAATGGAAGAGGGCCATGAAAAGAAGCAGAATATGGCAGAAAGGGAGGCCTGGGCATGCCTCCTAACTGAGGAGGCTGAAACCAGATCGCATGAGGTGGAGAAACAACAGGAGTTAGAGAAGGATGGGAACCACATATTTGTGGACGAACAGAAGTGTTTATTGAGTTGGGAGTTGCATGCATATTGGGTCCTGGAATAGTGGAAGCAGATGACTCGCTAGGCGGAAAAAGAACTGAGGGACTTGTCGACACAACTGGCAGAGATGGTGGCATTCCCGGTGGACCAGATGCCATCGGAGTTCCGGGCACTAGTTGGTGGTGAATATGGAAAGATGGGGCAGAAGGAACTGGTGAAGTGGCAGGGATCAAGTTGGGAATTGAAGATCCATTGGTTGCATAATTGGAAGTAGGCGGAGCAGGTAGTGACACAGATTGAGAGACAGTTGATGCTGAAGACATTGTGAAACAAAGCCTAGCTAAGCGGTAACCTGCAACGACGAAGAAAACCCATAAGCATGTCTAGTTAGTTACAATTCCACAGGTGAACGCAACTCCCTTCAGCGGGATTAAAAAAAAAAAAAAAAGGATAGAATGCACGGAAAAGACATAGAAGAAGAAAAAAGAGCCAATTAACGAGCTCGTATTCTATAAATTCGTGGCGAATAGCGAGAACCCTACTGTAGTCTATGCGAAACCAATGAAATAAACAAATCAATGAAAAAGGGAAAATGAAACATGGAGAGTAAAAGGAAACGCAGATATACCCTACCGTACCGGCAATGCAGAGGATAGCGAAAAAATGAAGAGAGAGGCAAAGCAGGATGGGAGGGGGAGAGGTGACCGGTGCCGGGGATCACATGTGGACTTGGTCTCGGAAAATTAACAGGTGGAGGTTAGGGTTCCGATCTCCGACGTATCTGTAGCGCAATGGGTGTGCTTTGCTTCCGCCTTCCAGTTCCAACTCCAACGTCCGACTTCCAGCCTGGCGCATTTAACTATGGATCGTCCCAAGGAGGAGCCCAACTTCGATCCTTCGACCCATTTGTCTGAAAAATTATTAAACGACCCTGCCACAAGTTTATAATCATCCATGGATAATTATTTGTTTTCTCCAATTTCTTTATAATAGTTTTCATATTTTTTTAATAAAATGTTTAAATTCTTAGCCAAATTCTAAGACTAAAAAATAAATTTTCGTTTGATAATCATTCGATTTTTTATTTTTAATTTTTGAAAATTGAGTTTGTTTTCTCATCAATTTCTTACAATAAGTTCATATTTCTTAACAAAACATTTAAATTCTTAGCCAAATTCTAAAAACAAAAACAAGTTTTTGAAAACTATTTTTTTAGACTCCGTTTGATAACCATTTGGTTTTTAGTTTTTGATTTATTAAAATTACGCCTATAAATACTACTTTCACTTATAGATATACTTGTTTTGTTATCTACTTTTTACTTCTGTTTTCAAAAATCAAGCCATGTACTCCGTAGGTCAGGATTTAAATCTTTATACCACACATTTGTTGCACTAAAAATACAATGCTCTAATAAATAAATAAATAACTTTTGTAGTTTATCTCTTATACATTCAACGATTCAAAATTGTTAGCCATATTGTATTGACCTACACCTAGTTTGTCCATTTATCTACTGCCAATTTAGAAATTTAATACACACACATATATTAGACAATTGTATATACGGTCGTTTAGTTCAAAAACTAAAACTTGTTAGACATTTTTTTAAAATCCAATAATTTATTAATTTATTAGACACTTTTTAAAGTCCAATAATATCTTAGACAAAGACTTAAAAGTTTAGGAACAATCTCTTGACTTTTTAAGTACAACAATTAGCCTAGTGGTCAAAAGGGGCCTTAAAAATAATAAAGGGAATTGGTTCAAACCATGGGGTCAACCTACATAAGATTTAAAAATGTAACTAATCTTCAAAACTATTTTGCTTATTGATAATTTTTCATTTATCTAAAATAACTTTTAAATTTACTACAGCTCATATCATTAAAAATCTTCATCTCTTCTAACTAAATTTTAAAAATTCCAAATACATACTTCCATGCCTTTTTTTTTTTTTTTTTTCCTTTTTCACCTCTATTCTCTTATATCAACTAAATTTGAATCGTTCACATGTTTATAACAATTGTTTTTCCTAGACATTTATCAAATAGTTTAGATTAAACAGAGTTACTTGCAATTTAAATTATATAAAATTTTAAATAATTATCTTATAATAATCTCAACATTAAATATCAATATAAAATTAATTAAAATAATATACCTATTTAGGTTACTATAACTAAATCACAAGAATTTAATATTAATTTACCAAACACCATAATATGCTTTTTAAGGTTTAAAATTAAAATTTACCCAACACAATTTTTAAAACATAATTGCTAGCTTTACAACAATTCCAAACCAACCTTAATCAATCTTCTTCACTTACTCGTAGCTCATAAAACTTCATATCTAGAGACGTTCATGGGCAGGGACGCATTTAATTCCTCGTCCTTAAAAATTATTCCCATTTAGTTTAAATAAAAATTAAATTAAAAAAAATTATTTTGAAAATTAAATAGTTAATTTTCTACAATAAATCTTCATTTAAATAGTTAATTTCTCCAAGAGAATTTTTATTTAAAGAGAAATATCTCAAATATCCCAATAAAAACAAAATAATATTACATATCAAAGATCTAATTATCAATATATAGTTTAAATGTTGAATCATACAGTTCAAACATATCAAATTATCTAAGTCATTAAACAATTAAAAAAAAAGTAAATTTAAATATTATGTATAATAATATTGTTATTATTAAAAAAAAGAGCCAAATGGGGAATAGGTGAACTGTCTCTATTTAGTTCACAAGGAATTTTTCCTCAACTCCCTCTCCCGTTCTCCGCCTAAACGAGGTTCCCACTCAGCTGGCAAAAGGAACATCCCCTATATATATATATATATCTACGACCAGAAGTTCTGCTTAATGCCACCAAGTGGGAGGATTTTTTTTTTGGGGGGGGGGGGGGGGGGGTAAGAAACAACTCAGTGAGTATTCTTTTGGGTAGCTAGCAACTCTACCACGACCTGACATGCAACATACGACTCACGTTTCTTCATCCTCTCTTGTAGCAATGGAAAGAAAAAAATAAATTAGGACTTGGTAATTGAAGGGTGTTTTGTTATATAAACAAAAGAGATGAACATTTGTCTAAAATGATTGTGAGGTGAGTGTGCAACATAGATTAGATAGTTGAAATGGACCATTTCCCTTACATAACCAACACAATGAGTTGGGAAAACCAAGAAATTCAGATTCAATGTAGAAGTAGACGTAGAGGTAGTTAGTAGTAGGGTCCATCATCATACTTATCTGCAACCATAATCCAATTACATAAAACACACTCACAACAACTTTCTGATGAAGTGCTCTGCAGTGGAATACTCTGTTTTTGTGTGTCAGAAGAAGAAGGAGAAGTAATTAACATGGGGAAAGAAGAGGAGGAGGATCTCTTCGCAATTTTCCATCAGACACATCTAACTTGTTCATTTTCTCCTCGCACCAAAGCAACTGTCCTTTAGTAATCCTCGACATTTTAACAAGCCTTGATATGATTTTAATGTCCACCGCCCCAAAAAGTAATTGCATGTCTTCATACGTTTGAGGCCACGTTTTCTGCTTCCACCCTTTACTCTTCTTTCTAAGTTCTTTCAGCTTTGTCTTCTTCTGCCAACACTCAAAAACTCTTTCATGTTATTCCCTCGGCCTCAAACAATTATTGGATACATGATCATGTCATCACAAAGATTGGATATGGTCCTACAATTCCAGTTATTTATTTCAAGCATAATTACATTATAGGCACTAAGTCTAACTACGAGAAGAAACAATCATTTTCACATTTCACATTTTAGCAAAGCTGAGGCCAAAGGAAAGAAGGAACAAAGCATGATAGAATTTCATACCTTGTCAAGAGAATATCGAATACGAGCAAGGAGAGTGGCATCCTGGGTTTGATTCCGAAATGATAAAGAAGCAGAATTTGAGATTTTCTTGTCCATCTTCAGGAAGCGGTGGAAAGTAAAGATTGAGGCCTCAAAAATGACAAGCAGATCAGGAGCAAGGATGAGGAAATCAGATTCTTGTTCCTGCGTTTCATTTGGATCTGAAGCTGAACAAGAATCCACTTGACTTGATCATATATTCTTAATCCTATCCTAAAAAAATCAAAAGGGGTCTATCTAATCAGTAATCACATACCTTGTATGTTAGGAACATGCAACATTTTAGGAAAAGCTCGATAGGTTCCTCGATCAAACTCCCACATTGGAGGCTGATTCATGACCTAAAAAATGCAATGTAAATTGTAATGTAAGAGCAACCAAATCTCACTTCAATATCACAATTCATTCCAATGTGGGAGTTTGATCGAGGAACATGCCTGAATGAATGAGTGGTTGAATGCTCGTCTGATAAAAAAAAGCATCCTCTCACAGTATTGGTCATAAACAGCACCAAACCCACCCCACCATTGTCGACCTTCAGCTTCCACGTCTCTCCATTCAAGCTCCTCACAGCTTGTCTCCCATTCCCCTTCGACTTCTTGTTGTTGTTGTTCTTCTTCTTCCTCAGGAATTAACACCATGAAACTGTTCCTCCTCAGCTCCTTTAATCTCCTCTTTACCTCTTCCATTATGAAATCGTCGTCATCCTCTTCAGCTTCGATTTTTGCTTGTGCTTCTGCAGTACACTTAGGATCTCCACCATCCTCCTCCTTCAAACCCCACTCCCTATCATAAATATAACTTTTATGATACTAAATATTATTAAGAATCACTCTTTCAAAATATTAACTTTTAACTCTTTTACGGAATGTAATGAATTAATCTATTCATGTATTGAATAACAAAAAAATACATAATTTAACCACTAATTAAATACTAATAATTAAATACTATGGTGAGTGAATCAGTGTTGTCTGCTTTTAATGGGGAGAACTTTTCTGATGTCCGGCTTTATAGAAGTACTGTAGGTGCTCTTCAATATGCTACTATCACTCGACCGGAAATAGCATACAGTGTTAATAAAGTATGCCAATTTATGCATGCTCCTACAAGTGTACATTGGCAGGCGGTTAAGAGGATATTACGTTATTTAGCTGGATCTTTGAATCATGGTCTGTTGTTTAAGAAACCGACTGATCTATCCTTGCAAGGATTTGCAGATTCTGATTGGGCTTCGGATCCTGACGATAGGAAATCGACATCAGGTTTCTGTGTCTATTTTGGGGGTAATTTGATACAATGGTCATCAAAGAAACAGAGTATTATCTCTCGTTCCAGCACCGAAGCAGAATATCGAAGTATAGCTCATGTTTCTGCTGAGTAAGTTTGGTTAAGAGCATTGTTTAATGATCTTGCTGTCCGTTTATCTCAACCACCAGTAGTTTGGTGTGATAATTTGAGTGCGGTCCATCTTAGCGCCAATCCTATTCTTCATTCACAAACAAAGCATGTGGAGATCGACATATACTTTGTCCGGGATCTTGTATTACAGAAACAGATTTTGGTATATCATCTTCCAGCTTCAGCCCAGATAGCTGATATTTTTACTAAGCCACTCTCTGCATCTCGGTTTCTTCCATTATTATCCAAGCTCAATGTTGTGTCTTCCTCCACCATTGGCTTGAGGGGGGGGGGGGGTGTCAAGAGAGCCCACTAAAGAGAAGTTTAGTAGTTATTAATTAGTTTACTTTTTTACAGCTGTATACGTTTATTTTCTGTTGAACTTACAGTTGTTGGTTATTTACAAAATGTATTCACAGTGTGCTATATATAGGCCATTGTAGCTTGATCACTTTAATCAATGAAAGCCCACTTACTTTTGTGATCACTTTCTCTGTTGCCTTTAGAATTTTGTGAAAGATGAATAATTACACTTTACAATAATTAATGTCCTTACAAACATGTTAGATACAATTTTGAAAAGAATGAGATATTAATAAGAGTTGGGGTAAAAAAAAAGTCATCATACAAATGCTAGAGGACGGGAATGTTAAACTCATGTTTTCTGTGGGAATCAAAATAACTTAAAAGAGAGCATTCTACTATACTTGAAATCCTAACACATACTGAGTTATTATCCACCACAATCCAAACATGGAAATCCAAATGCTCTTAAATGGATATCTTGGATTTTTACTAAACAAACAGACCTAATAGACTTTCAACAATGAGCTTAATTGAGCAACTGTCAAAATTGAAAATTAATAATTGTAATAGTAATACTACTCCCCATGCTATTGAGACATGAGTTTTACAAATTTGGCAGGCAAGAAAGAAAAATGTTGTTATTGGGTTTATGTGGTGTAAAGTAAAATGCTGTTTTCAAGGTAGTTTTGGTATGAATCCTCCAATCAATTCCACCCTCTACTTCTTTTTCCTCTAATTATCTTCCTCAATTTTACCATTCCACACGCAAACAACCGGAACTCAATTCGTTTCTCCACATTTCACATTCATAAAACCCTCTCTCTACCTATAAATAAATTCTATCCATCACGATTTCAACGAATTATTGGCTGGTGATGAAAAGATAGGTGGAGCCCTTAGAGGGCAAAAGCAGATAGATGAGTTTAGATTATGTGTAAGTAGGTGCAAGCTTACTGACCCGGGTTTCTCGGGAAGCCCTTTCACTTGGGTTCGAGGAAAGTCGAGAAAGCAGGCTATCAAAGAACGACTTGATAGGTTTCTGGTTAACCACCCTTTCGAAACAAAGTGGAGGAAAATTACTGTGGACCATCTAAACTTCCACGAGTCGGACCATAGGCCTATTTTACTCTCCCTTTTTCCTAGGTTCAATAGGAGGAGAAAGAGTTTCAAAGATAAACCAATTAAGTTTGAAGACAGTTGGGTGAAGTTTGAAGGCTGTAAAGAAATTCTCAAGGACTATTGGAAACACTCAGGTAGGATGGATGGAAGGGCCTTTCAAGCCAAAGTTCAAGGGAGTTTAAGGGAGATGGCGAGGTGGAATCAAGCGTGACTCAATGGTTCCTTAATAGGGGCCATCCAAGCAAAGGAAAAGGTGATCAGCGATATTACGAGCCGACTCGATTGGGGTTATAATGAGGATCTCGCTAGAGCGGAGAGGGAGCTCGAGGCTTTGTTAGAGGAAGAAGAACAGTTTTGGAGGATAAGGTCGAGGGAGGAGTGGCTTAAGTGGGGTGATAAGAATACTAGGTGGTTTCATGCTAGAGCCTCGCAAAGAAGGAGATTAAATAGAATTGAAGGAGTTGTCAATAATGCAGGAGAATGGGTTGAGTATGAGGGAGATATTGCTGAGGCTGCTCTTGAATATTTCCAGGACATTTTTGGCTCTTCTAACCCTTGCACGGAGGCTATTGAGAGGACCATTTCAGGAATTTCGGGTGCTATCTCAGAGGATCTTAATAGATGTCTGCTTAAGCCTTTCTCTAGAGAAGACATCACTTATGCTCTTAAAAGTTTAGGGGCAACCAAAGCACCAGGGCCTGATGGCGCTCATGCTTTATTCTATCAAAATTACTGGGAGGTGGTGGGGGACGATACTGTGGAGGTGTGCCTCAAGTACCTCAATGAGGGGATGAGAGTGGAGCACCTGAACAATACTTACATTACGTTGATTCCAAAAGTTAAAAATCTGAGAGCCATGAATGAGTACCGACCTATAAGCCTGTGCAATGTTGTCTATAAGGTGATAGCTAAGGCCCTGGCTAATAGGCTAAAGCCGATCCTTGACTTGGTAATTTCAGAAAGCCAATCAGCCTTTGTACCGGGCCGTCTTATCACTGATAATGTTCTTCTTAGTTTTGAATGTATTCATGCCCTGAACTCCAGAAGAACAGGAAAGGATGGGTTTATTGCCATGAAGCTTGACATGAGCAAGGCTTATGATCGAGTTGAGTGGATTTTCCTGAGGAAGACCATGGGGCAGATGGGGTTTGACCAAAGGTGGATTGACAAAGTTATGGGGTGTGTGGAATCGGTCAAGTATTCAGTCCTTCTCAACGGGATCCCCCAAGAGGAGTTTAGCCCTCACCGTGGGTTGAGGCAAGGGGATCCGCTATCCCCCTACCTGTTTCTGATTTGCGCTGAGGGGTTATCTGCTATGCTAAACAAGGAAGATTCTATCTCTGTTATTAAAGGCTTTAGGGTTAATCATCATTGTCCTTATATTACTCACTTATTTTTTGCAGATGATAGTCTCATATTCTTCAAGGCAGAAGAGAGAAGTTGCTTGAAGATCAAAGAAGTGTTAGAAACGTATGAAAAAGCGTCCGGACAAACGATCAATCTTGATAAGTCTTCCTTGATGACTAGTAAAAACGTCCCTACTGGAAAAGCGAGTACTCTGAGTAAGCTGTTAGGGGTTAATAGAACGAGTTCGTTAGGTCAATATCTTGGTCTTCCATCCCAAAGCGGTCGTAGCAAGAGTAAGATGTTCCAAAAGCTAAAAGAGCGGGTTTGGAAAGTGTTGCATGGGTGGAAGGAGTGTCTTTTCTCGCAAGCAGGGAAAAAAGTGCTTATCAAGGCTATAGCTCAAGCTATTCCGCTATATACTATGAGATGTTTTCGCCTTCCGGATAACCTTTGTAAGGAGATAAACAGGTTGTGCGCTCAATTTTGGTGGGGGTCTTCGAGTGACAGAAAGCGTGCTCACTGGATGAGTTGGAAAAAACTATGTGTTAGCAAATGCGCGGGAGGTCTGGGATTCAGGGACCTTAAAGACTTTAACCAAGCTATGCTAGCAAAAGTGAGCTGGCGTATTACTAGGAATCCTGACTGTTTGTTGGCCAAGGTTCTGCAGGGAAGATATTTTAAAGACAAAGACTTCTTAAAGGCCCCACTTGGAAACAATCCATCCTTAACTTGGCGGAGCATTGTGTGGGGGAGGAACTTGTTTCTTCGCGGGTATAGGTGGAAAATCGGTAATGGAAGGCGCATTGTCATTGATACAGACCCCTGGATCGCTAGGAAAGGAAATATGTGCCCAGTTTGGGTTATAGAAGGGTGTCGAGGTAAATTAGTAAGTGAGCTCTTTGATGTCAATTCCAAGTGGAAGGAGGACACGATTAGAGATCACTTTATCCTTAGTGATGCAGAAGATATTCTTAACACTCCTTCTGGATGGACGAACGCAAGGGATGAAATTATTTGGAATCCTGATCCCAAAGGGGTGTTCTCGGTGAAAAGCGCTTATCATTTAGCCGTTAATTCTGGTTCAAAGTGTATTGCGTCTTCATCGAACCCCTCTCATAAAGATAGATCCTGGACTACTCTTTGGAAGATCGACATCCTGCCTAAGTTTAAATTATGTGCTTGGAAAGTGGCCAACGATGCTATCCCTACTTTGGTTAATATTTGTCACACCCCTTCCCAGCTTACTTGCCTAACCTAGGAAGAGATGTAAAGACAGAGACAATCAACCCTCTTACTAGCTCTCCCTGACCATCCCAACATATACCTGAAAATGAAGGCAACACAACACGTTTGAACAAGTAAGTTTGAAACGCTCAAATACACATATGAGCAAGACACATTCACTTTCAGTACTATGTTCTTTAACAAGTCATAACATTTTATAGTTATTACAACCCCGCTAAAATGCTTTTACTACAAACTATATACATAAGAAAGTGTATATACAAGGAGCTAAAACGGCGTGGTGGCAAACAGGTCTTGTCAAGGCTAAGCACCGGGAACTCGTCTGCTACCTGGAAAGAGAAAACATAATGAAAACGTGAGCTGGGAAGCCCAGTGAGTGTCTATCTTAAAAACATTATAAGCTCAAAGGTGAAGCATAATGATGGACAAGCTACAAGTTAGAGATAACTTATCACTTATTTGTAAACATAATCAAACCATGCTACCCATTTACAGGTTTAAGTCACCACATTATGTATAGCATAGAAACTCATAATGTAGTATCATACTGAAGAATAGACATTTCAAAAGCGTAGAAGCTCATAACAATAAAACTCATAACATGATACCACTTTCGAACCTTAGCTGTGGTAGAGTCACCTCTATACCAACAACGTTCATACCTCTCTCACGTGCACGTGGAATGCCATTGAACACACTGGTCTTCCCTAATACCTTCTCTATGTCCTTCAGTATTGGGGTTAGACCAGTTACTACCAGAATACCTTCTCTTTGTCCTTAAGTATCGGGAAATCATGATTCCTCCCTCCCAAGTACCTTCTCAATGTCCTTCAGTACTGGGGGTTAACAACATACCGGGGCATACTTTGATTACCTTGGAAATCATGTTTTGATAACATAAACAACAAATTCTTAGCATTTGCACTTTTCCTTTCTAAACATGTTTCCAAGTGGATTTACACAAGGCATTTTCTAAAGGAAGTCATACTTCCATAATTTAGTTTCCATGCTTGAATGTGTAGTTACAAACTAATTCAAATCATGCTTAAGTTTCATCAATGACATTCTATTAAAAGCTCCATGAAAAATATACAAAAGTAAGTCAAGCATGTTTCAATGATAAACATTTATGCTTTTGAAGAAAAACAAAGGTCAAGCATAGTTCTAAAATAGAGTCACTCACAATCACCAAAAGGGTTCCAAGGATTATAAGCTATTCCTATCTCCGTTTGCCCTGAAAAAGAAATTAATAACATTAATTCCTTTCCTTATACACCTTAAAAACATATCTAATTCAGTCCCATAACTCAATTCATAATAACCATACGCACTTGGGTGTAAGGTATATAGAAATGGAAGCACATCTCCTTCAATCTCTTGCTAGCAATTTTTCTTTCTTGCACCTAAAATTCCAGGTTCAACTTTCAGCTTGGGTTCCTCAAAATTTAGCAAAACAACCACCTAATATTTTTTTGATAAACCTCAAGTACAACATCTTAGCTTACTTACCTCAAAGTTTCAGCTTCTAATTCCTCCTCAAGAGCTCAAAAGAAACTGATTTATTCACACTGTTCTGCTACCCGAGAACTGTGAATACCTCTCGGTTTTCTGCAATTTTCACCTCCTTCCTCTTCGTATTTTCAAAACAGCCGCCCACTGTCGTATTCTACACTCAATTTATGAGATTTTGACTCAAAAATCATCGAATTTGGTGCAGTAAATTAAGAGATATGGCTGTTTGAAGTTGATCCTCTTCCAAAAGCTTCCAGCTGGACAGCACCTACTTGCCAAAGACAAATCCGTGGCTCCACAAATTTTTGCCAGCTCCTACTTCCTCATTTACATCTTAATCCCCTTTTTTTTTAAAATACCAAAACAAGCCGATAAATTCACCTAACACATTTAGCCAACTTTACTTAAGTTTGTGAGAAATAAGAACTTTCATTCAATACATAATGCACCTAAAATTTACCCAACTTGTTAATGACCTTAACTTACTTCAATTCAACTCTTAATATGCTTATTCAATGGCTTACCTATCTCCTTATGAAGCTTTATACACATTATAGTTCACAATCCAAAAGATTCCCAAATCCCATCACGACATCTTTTAGTGCAACCTATATCAATTTGCATATGTCAAAACATCATATATGAGCACAATATGATCAAAAGAGAGTTTAGGGCTTACAATATTTGCAAAAGAGGGATCATTACTAATACTTACTGTTTGTTTTGTAGATCCAAGGTTGAATCGACAACCCATCTCTTTTGGGAGTGCAATCTGACTAGGAAGATTTGGAATTTGTACATTCCCAGTTTATTCCAGAATGTTGGTTGTAGTAAGCTCTTGAGGGACCCTAGAGACTATTGGGATTGGATGGTTCAAAGCCTGAACGAGGACAATTTGAAGAAAGCTTGTGCTATAATTTGGTGCATATGGAATCTGCGGAACCCTTATAACCATGACTTTTCTTATTCTCATTCAAAGCTTTCTTCATTTAGATTGCTTTGTGCTTCTATTGATAAATGTCTTTTGGGTTGTGTAGATAAGGCAGGTAATTCTTTGAATCAAAGAAAATTGAAGAGCCTCAGGAGTCAGGAGATTTGGACTCCCCCCCCTAACGGGTGCTGGAAATTGAATGCGGACGCCACTTGGGTCGAACATCGTAAGGCCGGCGGGCTCGGATGGATTCTTCGGGACTCCCAGGGATCTCCTATTTGTGCTGGATGTCTTCCGTTTAATCACAAGTGGCCTATCAAAGCTCTAGAAGCTAAAGCGATTCTGATGGGGCTGCTTGCCGTAAAGAGCTTGCCCCTTGATCGAATGAAGCCGCTAATTGTGGAGTCGGATTGCTTGGAAATCATCAATATCGTTAATGGTCAAGCGGTAGACCTATCGGAGACGAAAAATCTCTCGGATGAGATTGCTGAAGTGGCTATGAGTGTGGGTGTGAAAGCTTTTGTCAAGTGTAATCAGAAATGCAACAAAACCGCCCATCTGCTTGCTCAGGTTGCTGCTGCTCCACCTTCTGAGGTTGGTGGTGTTGTAACTGAGCTTAGTTATGCTTCTTGCTCTGTGGATGTTGGAGTCCCCTCCTTTCCCCATCCTTTTTGGGAAGGTGAGGGGTTTTTTTGGATTGATACTTTTCCCGATTGGGTGTCCTCCAGGTTTGAAGAGGACTTGGTCTGTAGTTAATTTGGTGACTGGTTTGTCAAAAAAAAAAAAATAAAAATTCTATCCATCTCTTCGATCTCCTCACACTAATACTAACCAAACACTTCAAATTTTCACTTCTCTCTCTCTCTCTCAAATCAATCCCTTTTCTCAACCATGATGTTTTCCAAAACTTTCTTAGAATCGGATGAGTCTATACATTCAACAGTTTCCTCTCTATTATTTTTTTAGTAATATATCATCGAGTTTCTAATTTAAAATAAAAATAATTATTAAAAAAAACTTTTATTAGGGAGATGAAAGAACAAAATACAAGACGAGGCTCACAAAAAGAAGGGCCTAAACAAAACAGAGGAACAACCTCAAAACAATTACAACCAACTATTACCAACAATAATAGGTAAATACAAATAAATTTGCATTGAGAACCCAAAAGATGTGGGCTCTTGCAAGGTTTAATGTCTCTCTTTAGGCCTTTGTATCTAAGGACATTAGTAATTATTCTCTTAAGTCTTATTCTTTTAGATTCAAGTCCTCCTTTGTCTTGTTAGGTCGTTTATTATTGTTTGGCTCCTGTTTTGGGATGTTGTTTTTATAAGCGTTTTGTAATCTTCGAAGATTGGAGAATAGTCGATTCATTTGCTGCATTCAAATTAGGGGTAGGTAATCGCATTTCTTTCTGGAATGATTCTTGGGCTGGTGATTTTACTTTGAAGGAAAGGTTTCCTCATCTTTTTTCCATTGCTTCGGCCCCTAATGCAGTAGTTGTTGATTTATGGGATGCACATACTTCTTCTTGGAGTATTATTTTTAGAAGGCTTTTGAAGGAGGATGAGATTGTTGATTTTATTACTTTATTGGAAAGTATTTCTTCTAAAAAAGTTGGTATTTCTGTTGATTCTAAAATTTGGGCGTTGGAACCTTCTAGAGCATTTTCAGTCAGGTCATTGATTAGAAAATTGGCTTCTTCTTCACTTTTATCAAAGGAGTTATTTCGAGTTCTATGAAGGACAAAAAGTCCAAAGAAAATTAATATTCTGCTTTGGATTTTTCTTTATGGTAATTTGAATACTTCATAGATTCTTCAAAGGAAGATGTCGTCCTTCATGCTCATGCCTTCAGTTTGTTGTTTATGTTATAAGAATGAGGATTCCCTTAATCATATAATTTTTGGTTGTTCATATTCACTGAATTGTTGGTACAAGCTTTTATCAGTTTCAAGATAAGTTGGGTTTTCTCTTCAAGTGCAAAGGATAATGTGTTACAGCTTCTCTTGGGTCATTTCTTTACTTTGAAGTCTTCCCTCATTTGCTCTAATGGAATTAAAGCACTGTTATCGGAAATTTGGTTGGAGAGGAATGCAAGGATCTTTAAAAACATTGCATTCCACACATCCATCCAAAAATTGTCTTATACCAAGGAACACTTTCCTGAAGATTAACCACAAAACAGAAACCGACTTGCCAAAGAACCCAACCACTCCCCCAAATACGAGGGTCCAAAATAGCCTCCTCCAACATCTCACAAATATTGAAGGTACTAATTCTTCCAAAAGTAAACAACCAAGTAAAGAACCTTTTTTTTCCTTTTGTGTGTGTGTTGGGGGCGGAATACAAATGAAGAAACCCACAAGGAAAAGAAGAAAGAACAGAATGGGATAAATACAAAGAGGAAGCTAAAGAGGGAATCAAATGAAGAAACAAAAACTTAGAAGAAAAGGATTAGACAAGTCAAGGAACCATAACCATCGATTTTTGTACTGAGAGGATAAATGCACCAATTGAAGTAAGGACATAAGAGAAGCTAACTCCTCAGTATCTCAAATAAGGAGGGCTCTATAAGTTTGAAAGTTAACAGAAAAAGTCCCTTCTTGAGAACAAAAGATAGAGGCTATTGCTTTCTCATTCTTGAAACAATATTTTGATTTTCAACCACCTCTGTTTATTATTATTTATAAAAATAATAAAAAAAAATAAAAAAATAAAAGCATGTGCTCACTCCAAGGTCCAAACTCTTGAGACATCACGAGTTTTCCTTATTAAGCTCACTCAAAGATTCGAACATGCGACTTTTGGGTAGGTATTACTAAGAGAATGCATGCCTTAGCCAACGGGCATCCCCTGGGGGCCTCAACCACCTTATTCTAATTAAATACTCCAACCACAATCGCTTTGCTCTCTTTTTTCCTTTTAGTGACCTACCATTGCCTTTCACCTTGAAGCTTGAATTCCTCATTTCCTTTGCAAAAAAAGTACAAACTAACCATTTAAACTTTCTCCATCCTTCCATCTCTCGACGTTTCAGAATTGGAACACTTTCTTTTCCTAGTAGAATTAACTTTGCACACTTTCAAAACACCCTCGTGCCTCTTGAAAACCTTACCTTCTCCATCCACGAAACATAGTCATCACACCTTTGACTCTTCTCCATTCACAAAACATAGTCATCACGCCTTGATTGTAGAAAAGAAATTCCCTCGAATTATTTACTAACCTCTCAATCCCATCCCCTATCCACAAGGTTGACACCAATTACATGGAAAATGAAGAAAATCCACCCTGCCAAGCTCCTCAATCCTAATTCTACTCCCCCAATATTTTGCATCAAAGGATTTTTTTTTTTGGAGAGGAATCCACTCCAAGATCAAAGCCAGGTTTCAATCCTAGGACCTATGGGTTATAGACCACCAAGCATCAAAGGAAGTTTAGAAGCTAAGTTGTAGTTCCATTCACCCCTACACCTATGACCCATTCTCCCCTATAGAAGCCAACTAGCTTCCTTACTTCTAAGTTATCATATCAAGAGTACAATTTCCCCTTTAGTAAAGCTTTCTTAATGACAATGTAGTCAATGACCTCCTTGTTTTATCCCCTCCTCTTTAAAGCCTTTTTAATTCATCATTAGCACATGCCATAGCCACCCATCAAAATGAAACTCATTCCATCGGTTCTCCATAAAATAAAGGAAGAAGCCACATTCTCAATCCTAAAAGGACGACCTAAGTTGAATTTCCTATCTCAAGTATAAAAAAAAGAAAAATTATTGAAAGTGATTGATAACTCTTAAAATACGAGTTATATAGTATCATTTTTGGATTGAATTGTCATATTTTTTCTCGAATTATCTTATAAATACCCTAGCTTTCATTTAGTTTGCTCTAAGTTTAATTTTGAAGTAGTAAAATTCTTATTAGAGCAAGATTATCATAATTAACGAGTTTTATGTGATTGATTTAGGGTTTAATTTAAGAAGGACTTTTGAAGATTTTGAGCTGCAGTTTTATAACAATTTGCTGGAGCAAACCGTGCAATTCGGGCCAACACCAATTTCACATGTGAGAAGATTTATTCATTAAATGAGTTGGCAAATGTCAGATGACTCAGCCTATTTCAGCCAATGGGAGCTGGCCATTTCATGGGTCATGTCTAATCAGCCCTTATTTGTGCAAACTATGAGATATTTAGGGTTGGGCAGCCATTTTTAAAGGGAGAGAAAAGAGGAGGCTGGAGCATCCCGAAAAACAGAGAGAAAAAGGAGGAGAGCTCCGATTTTGGAGGCCATGGACGGAAGTTTTCCATAAAAGGAAGGTTTCTCCAGGAGATTCAACGCCGATGCTGAGTCAAAGTTTTGGGGCAGCTTTCCGCCTTCTTCTTCTGCAGTTTCTTCTTTCCTTTAGTTTTTTCTCTGCAATATTTCTGTTATGTCTACATTTCGATTTCTTTTCTGTTTTTCTTGCATTATGAACTGATCACCTTCAAGGCGAGGATTAGGGGTTGGATGTTTTAATTTACTTTACAGCTTAATACATTGTCTTTAGCTCAATCTGGTTTTTAAGAGCTTTTACTTTTTAAGCACAATTTTGTTTGGCCAACCATTTTGTGCAGTGTTTTTCTGATTTCTGGGAAGAATAGGAGAAACTGATTGCTTAAGAACCACATTAGCCCCATGTTAGGGTTAGTAGCAAGCTAAGTAAGGGGATTAGGGATAATCACTTGCCTAATGCACATAAATACAGTAGGTTAGTTAACGCTGGAGTAATGGGAATGAAACAGCAAATTTATGGTCATTTGGGAGAATACCAAGTGAGCTGTAGTGGATTGAAAATGATCATGTATCTAAGTTGTAGAATAGATTAAAACGGACAATCACCCCTAATCCGAGCCTTCCATTTAACTCAAAGTATAAGTTTAGTCATTCTCTGTTTTCTGCATTGTTACTCTGTTATCTCTGTTTTAGCATTTATTTTGTTCCAGCAAATTTCGAATTATGTTATTTCATTTCCTTGACAAAATTTAAATGGTTACCAATTGAGTTTATTGAGAATCGAGTTGTGGTAATTAGTGAATTACTAGTCTCTGTGGATACGATAATTTACTTACCACTTGCTACAAATGAATGTGTACACTTGCGCATCGACATCCTAATATTTCCGACTCATTCATATCACTCTAGCAAGTGTGTCAAGTTTTTGGCGCCGTTGCCAGGGACTAGTATCATTTTCTTTTTACTTAATTTGATTCTTAGTGAACTAGTGCTTTATTGAATCTGAATTAGCTGTTTGGTTTCATTTTCAGGTGTGTTAGTGGTGTATGAACAAGTCTTCTGACTTGGAATTTTGAATTGATCTAGAAATTGAGAGAACATTTCATTTAAGAAGAAGAGCTCAAAGAGCTGGTCAAAGAGATAGGCGATATCTAATGGAAAGACAAGATCCACTTATACCGCCTGGACCCCGAGTAGGACTTGATATCAATGAAAACCAACCACAACCTGAAGTGAGAGAAAATCGACCGGTTAATCAGGGAAATATGGCTGAGAACCCTGTTCTTTTAGCCAATGACAGGGAAAGAGCTATCAGGGTTTATGCAGTACCCACATTTGATGAATTATATCCTGGAATTGCTGGACCAGAAATTGAAGCAGCAAATTTTGAGATGAAGCCAGTTATGTTTCAAATGTTGCAAACGGTGGGACAATTCCATGGCTTACCTTCTGAAGATCCACATTTGCATTTTAAGTCTTTTCTAAGTGTGAGTGATTCATTTAAGAAGCAAGGAGTATCAAAAGACGCACTTAGGATAATATTATTTCCATATTCTCTTAGAGATGCAGCAAAGGCATGGTTGAATACTTTTCCACCAGGATCTATCACTTCGTGGAACGATTTGGCAGAGAAATTCTTGATAAAGTATTTTCCACCAACGAAGAATGCCAAGTATAGAGCTGAAATAGTAGCATTCAGGCAGTATGATGATGAGACATTTAGTGAAGCATGGGAACGATTTAAAGAATTATTAAGAAAGTGCCTGCACCATGGTCTACCACATTGCATCCAAATGGAGACACTGTACAATGGATTGAATTTGGATACTCAAAACATGGTAAATGCTTCAGCAAATGGAGCTCTGCTTTCAAAGACTTTTAATGAAGCCTATGAGATTCTGGAGAGAATTTCAACCAATAGTTCTCAGTGGGCAGATGTAAGAAGCAACCCTGGGAAAAAGAAGCAGGGAGTGTTGGAAGTTGATGCATTATCATCATTAAGTGCCCAAATTGCTTCCATGGAAAATATTTTGAAGAATATGTCAATGGGAAATATGTCACAGAACGCTGCCTCAGTTAATCAAGTCACAGCAGAATCATGTGTTTACTGTGGGGCATACTTTTGAATTCTGTCCTGGAAATCCAGCTTTAGTAAATTATGTTGGAAATCAAAATATGCTGAAGGACAACCCGTATTCCAACACATATAACCCAGGATGGAGAAACCACCCAAATTTTTCTTGGAGTGGTCAAGGAAGTAATGCTGCAGCAAATCAAAGTCATCAAAGAATGCAGTATCCTCCCGGATTTTCACAGCAACAAAATCAGCAATTTCCACATCAAAAGCTTGTTAATCAATCAATTCCTGGAACCTCTTTGGAGAGCCTCATGAAGGAGTATATGGCCAAGAATGATGCTGTAATTCAGAGCCAACAGGCCTCCTTGAGAAACTTAGAAATTCAAATGGGACAATTAGCAAGTGAGTTGAAGGCCAGACCTCAAGGAAAACTTCCTTCAGACACTGAGATTCCAAAAAGAGAAGGTAAAGAGCAAGTACAAGCGATTGAGTTGAGGAGTGAAAGACTTCTTGCTGTAACAGAAAATTTGAGCAAGCAGAAACAGAAAAGTAAAGAATCAGCTGTGCAGACAGAAGAAGACACAGTTGAACCTGAAAATGTGATTCTGGAAGAAACAGAGGATGCTGAGTTAGAAGAAATTGTCAGAGCAAAATCTTCAGTTCGTCCTAAACAAGTACCAATTGTCAGACCTGAGTTTGTACCACCTCCACCGCCATTTCCTCAAAGGATAAAGAAGAAGGCTCAAGACCAACAGTTCAAGAAATTTTATGACATCTTTAAGCAATTGCATATCAATATCCCAGTGGTAGAGGCCTTAGAGCAGATGCCAAAATATGCTAAATTCCTTAAGGACATGCTCACCAAGAAGAAGAGACCAACTGAGTATGAGATTGTTGCTTTAACTAGCGAATGTAATGCTATTTTTACCAACAAAATTCCTCCAAAAGTTCAAGACCCAGGATCATTCTCAATTCCAATCTCTATAGGAGGTCAGTATATGGGAAGAGCACTTTGTGATCTAGGGGCTAGTGTCAACCTTATGCCACTTTCTATTTTTAAAAAATTAGGTATAGGTAAGGCTAGACCAACTACAGTAACTCTTCAGCTTGCAGATAAATCGATTACTTATCCTGAAGGAAAAATTGATGATATTCTGGTGCAAGTTGACAAGTTCGTTTTCCCAGATGATTTCATAATATTGGATTATGAAGCGGATAAGGAAATCCCGATAATTCTAGGAAGACTTTTCTTAGCTACTGGAGGGACTGTGATAAATGTTCCAAAAGGGGAGATTACACTGCAAGTTGATGAGCAAGAAGTCAAGTATAATATTTTTGAAGCAATGAAATATCCAGATGATGTGGAGGAATGCTCTGCTATTCAAATTCTAGATGGTGCTGTTGAGGAAAATTTAGAGCTAGCAATGCTGGAGCAACCCACAGAAGCATTTAGAAAAATCACAGTTGGGGAATTGGAAACAAACAATGTGAAGCAAGAATTGGAAAACGTTTGCAAAGTGTTTAGCTTAAAGAGGACTTTTGAATTACTTGATCTAGCTGATAGGAAATCTAAACCTATGCAGTTATTCATTAAAGAGCCTCCTAAGCATGAGTTGAAACCTTTGCCCACACATCTAAAATATGCCTACCTAGGAGAGAAGGAAACTTTTCCAATCATAACATCAGTAGGTCTGCTACCTGAGAATGATGTTTCACAGTTGAAATTGCTTCAGCAACCTGAGATAAAAAATTCTTTCCCTGATGAGCAGTTATTTACAGTAGCTCATATCAAGGAAGTGGAAACACCTTGGTATGTTGACCTTGTCAATTACCTTGCATGTGGAATTTTTCCCCCTGGTTTATCAAAACAACAGTTGAAAAAGTTTTTCCATGAGATGAAGTTCTATTTTTGGGATGATCTATTTTTGTTTAGACAGTTTGCTGATAAAGATGAAAGAGAGTATAAGGTGAATGGGCATCTAATCAAACATCATTGGGAGGAGGAGTTGCAACGAAATTGTGCCTTTTTCCAACAATTTGAGGGTGGTTGAAACAAAAATTTTGATGGAGCATTGGTACTTTAATTGAAAATTAGTTGTGCTCCAGCGGATGGTTTGTTGCATTTTGGTTTATTTTCATTTTAGTTATTTTTATTTTCTGCATGTTTGCTTTGAGTCTGTTTTTTATGTTGTAGGTGTTCTTATTCTGTTGAAACAACAAAGGCTGATAATGCAAAGGCTAGAGCATAATGAAATACAACATCAAACGAATGAAGATTGAGAGGGATGTTTACTTAATCTCTGTTTAATCTGCTTTTGTTGTGTTGCTGCTTTGTTTATTTAATTTCTACTTTTAGTCTTTGTTGCTTTAGTTTTTGCTGCCTTAGTTTTAGTTGTTTTAGTCTGCTGCTGTAGTATTTTGTGCTTTGTTAGAAATAAGTAAAGAAAGAAAAGAAGAATGAAAAGGTTGTCTTAGTATACATCTGTTTTGAAAATTAATGGAAGAAAATCTCTGCCCTGTGTTTTGGAAATGTTCTGCGTTGTGTTAAGACTCTTAAGTTTGTAAAAGAATCTGTTTCAATTTATGCAAGCTAGCACAAATATCTTGTTCCAGCAAATGGTTAGTTAGTTGTGTTCTGCCTAATTAATGCATTGTTGCATCTTAGATCTGGCTAATGAAGTTGAGAATGCTGGACGACTGCTTATGATTTAGCATTTTAGCTTTTGTAGTCTAAGTCAGCTCATGCTTATGCTTATAAACCTTAGAGCTAAGATTGGATTATTTTTAGAGCTATTCTCTGTAAAGCCCTAGATTCTAGGAAGACTTACTCTCAGCCAAGTTATCAACAAACCCACTTCCTTGTCTAGTTCTAATTTTTGTGTGTTGCTAATAAGTTTGGGGGTTTCACTTAATTTTCTCTCATTGGGGACAACGAGCGATTTAAGTTTGGGGGGACCGGAGTTTGAAAAAAAAAAGAATCTACTTTAGGTGAGCACTCCTCTTCTCCATGCAAGATACACTCATATCCCTTTAGAAAGCCCATGTGTTATTATGTATTAGAGCCTAGTAGGCTGTTTATATATAAAAATTGGGGCATGTTAAAGTAATTTGAGTGTTGCTTGTGCTCGTAGTTAGATATCTTCACCACAAAGTGTTGGTATTCTAGAGCGAAGGTGCAAGTGGCAATTAAATTGCTTTAAGAAAAAAAAAAGAAGAAAATAAAATAATTTTGTCTAAGGGATGAGTGTTGCCTAATAGTTACACCCTCCCAGAGCTTAGGTGAGCTTCATCGTAAAATGTCGCCATTCTTAGAAGCAAGAGGGGAGTAACAAGAAGGACAATCTTGATTTAAATGGGAGAATGAGTGTAGTCCTCTATGGTGATGGCTTGAAAGCTAGGGTGAACGACATCATAAAATATTGTCATTCCAAGAAATAGAGCTATGACTTTGAGGTGTCCCTAAAGAGAGAGTAAAAAAAAAAAAAAGTTTATTGAAGTTGTGTGTGAATAAGTTGCAGCTTGCAAAAATTTAGAATAGCAGGAAGTGTTTGAGTTGAGGCTTGGCCATGAGATTGCTTAGTGAGTTTAAGGATTTGAATCTTTGGTGTAAAGGAGTTGTAGAGTGATGACTTGCTAGAGTGATGTGAATTATTATGCGATATTCTGTTGTCTATGCGCAAGTGTACACATATTTCTGTAGCAAGCAGTAAGTAAATTATCGAATCCACATGGACTATTAATTCTTCTATTTACTAAATTAATTCCTAGTTACTCAAATTGTAACCATTCAAATTTGTCAAGGAAATGAAATAAAATAAGTCACTATTGCTGGAGCAAAATTAATGCTAAAGCAGGAAAAACAGAGTAAAAATTTCAGAAAACAGAAAATGACTAACTTGTACTTTTAGTTAAATGGAAGGCTCGGATTAGAGGTAAATCATGCTTTAATTAAGTTACGAATTGAGTACATATTCATTCCATTTGATTCACTACAGATTTCACGGTATTCTCCCGAATCACCGAATATATGCTGTTTCATTTCTATTACTTCAGCACATTAAACCCACTGTATTTTATGTGCGTTAGGTGAGTGATTATCCCTAACCTACCCACTTAGTTAGCTACTAACCCTAACAAGGGGCTAACGTGGTTTTTAAGTTTTTAGCCCCTCCTATTCTTCCCAGAAATCAAAGGAACACTGCTCATACCGGCTGGCCAAGCGGATACGAACTAATAAATACAACCTCTTAAAAACCAAATCGATGGAAATGAAATATACTCATCTATAACATTAACTAAAAACAATCATCCTCTAATCCTCACCTTATGGTGATTAGTTCATACTATAGGAAAAACAACAACAAAAAAGAAATCGAAATGTAGACATAATAAACAATGCAGAAAACTACTAAATGAAAGCAGAAAACATAGCAGAAGAAATGGGAAAGCTGCCCCAAAATATTTGACTCAGCATCGGCGTTGATCCCCTGGAGAAACCTTCCGTTTTGGGTAAACTTCCGTTGATGGCCTTCCAATCGGAGCTCTCCGCCTCCTTCTCTCTCTCTCTGTTATTTTTGGGATTTTCAGCTTCTTCTCCCCCAAGAAAACGGCTGCCCACACATATACTCATTCTTTATGAAAACAAGGGCTGATTAGACAGGTCTTGAGACGTGGCAGGCTCTGGATGGTTGAAAACACGCTGACTGGACTGACAGATGCCAACTCATTTAATGAATAACAGCTCCCACGTGCGAAATTCGTATAAGCTTGATCGCAAAATTTGCTCCAGCAAACAGTTGTAAAACTGCTGCTCTTGGCTTCTGGAATTCTCCTTAATCAAACCTGAATTAATCGCATAAAGCACCTTAATTAAGACAATTTTGCTCTAATAATAATATTACTATATCAAAATTAATCATAGAGCAAAATACATCAAAGCTTGGAGTTTTCTAAAATATAATGAGATAAAAATCTACAATTTAGCCCGAAAATACTAGCATATAACTCTTAATTTAGGAGTTATCATAGAGCTAAAAAGTATCCAGCTGAATTCAATGGTTTATGGCAAAAGAGCAAAAACTAGAATTTTGAAGCAAGACATCATTCTTGAAGTTGTTTAACCAGACATTTTGATGGAGCAATTAAGGTGATTCACTTGTGCATTCTTTAGCGGCATAACGCATTAGCTAACCATAGCTTGGTGTGTGTAAGGCATTACTCAGAGACGAGTAATGATTTAAGTTTGGGGGCTATTCTATCCAATTTTGAGATTCTAGAATCTCCATGTTTGTTCATCCATGCGTGAGAAGCCAAGAATCCATCTATGAGATAGAAAACCACCGTACGCTTCATAATATGTAACAAAGACCTTCCGCTCCTTGAAGGAAAATAATAATCAAATAGGGGTTTGATGGCTAATTAATCAGAAGGTTCAACAAAGAAAAATAAAAAATAGAGAGAGATGGGGGGGAAAAACCCCTTGGGTCAGTGTTATAAGGAGGGTTAGGAACACAATCAAGCTTATTAATTTATACTCTTCACCATTAATTTTAAATACACATTCTATGTATAAATAAAAATAACTTCATATGCTTGCAAGCTTTGGCACCAAGGATTGAAGATTCGAGACAACCATAACCCAAGGGTTGGTTTGAACCTTAATCTGCAGTGAGCTTGGGCTACCACCATCCCAAGTGTTACGGGGTAAAAATAGACTACGAAATTTTTTTCTCCACTCCGTGCGGCCTAAGGTAAACCTTAGTACAGCCTCTCAACAAAATGCCTTAGTTCACAACGAACAACTCGCTCAAAACACACCAAATGTAGGTAAAGAGAAGGAAATAGGAGACAACACAACACAAGTGTTGGTGGTAATCTTTCTAGTCACTTTATTCACTAAGTAACAAAGAATACACACACTATGAATCTCAAACTAGAGACTCCACTAAAAAGCCTCCTTGCACATCTCGCAAGGTTGTCCTTATATAGGCAAAAGGGGAAGGGTATTTTGGGACATGAATTTCGGTCAAGGGATAAGGATAAGGATGGACAACCTTATCCATTTGTTCTAAGGATAAGAATGGTTGTCCTTATCCACATGGATGTGGATAAGATTGGTTGTCCTTATCCATATGGATATAGATAAGATCAATTGTCCTTATCTATAAGGGATATGGATAAAACCAATTGTTCTTATCCACAAGGAATATGGATAAGATCAATTGTCCTTATCCATTTGAGATATGGATAATTACAACCTTTTTCCTTATTTGGATAATTCTCATAATTATCCAAACTTATCCCAATTTCATGTCTATCCAAAATTTACATTCAAAATTCGAATTTACAATTTGTTGAACAACACATTCCTCCAAGCTCCCTTGTTCGTCATGTGTCTCGCAGCCACGTTCCTGAATAATCTTTTACTCAAAATGCCTCACAAAATGTCTACTTCGAGTCCTTCAACTTGTAGAAATTCTTCTTTTGAAGTTCCCATGCTCCAAGTGCCAAAAATGAGCCAAAAAGCCCATTCCCGCTGATCAAACGGCCTCTCCAGGCCTTTCCCGCCAAATGAAGCACAGACGTGCGTGAGCCACTCGCGCGCGCACGTGTGCTGTGCTGCCTGCGCCTGCGAGAGCGCCCCACCTGGGCTCTGAGCGCGCGTCTGCTGCTCCTCCTCGCGCGCGCGCGCCCCAGCCTGGGTCTTGCCCGTGCGCGTTCTGCTGACTGAGCCTGCATGCGTGCGCCCCTCTAGGCCTCACGCGTGCGTGCCAGATGCACGCTAACCTCGCAGCATCAAGTCCGTCTGCAGCTGCCATTCCCTGGGCGTGTGGGTGTGCAAGCTACGCCCACACTAACCTCCAAACAACCTGCCTAGCGCCCAGAAAACCTCACAGCCCACCTTGTCCGCACAGTGGGCTGTCTTGCCGCTCATGCTAACCTCACAAGCTGTCTCTGAGTGTCATTGGTTGTCTTGCCGCTCGTCTTGTTCTTCACCTGTGTGCTGCCCACGCACACTTCTCGACTTGGGTGGTTCAAGGCATCGCCCCAACCAAGTCGAGTGCTCGAGGGCTAAGGTCCTGACACCAAGCCACTATTTTAAGGGTGGGTCACCATGAGTTCTTGTCTATCTAGCCCATTTTACCACCCTAGGTACATATGGGTACACTAAAATCACCTCCCAATATCTAAAACCCATCTATAAGTCTTGTCAATAGTCTTATCTACCTTCATTAGAAGTCAACAAGAAACAAAACATTTCTACAAGAGACATCAACATAGAAATAGAGAAAGCTCCAACAACAATATCCTCATCGGTAGATGGCAGATCCAGCAACAAAACAAGAATACCTCGTGAAGAACGACAAAATATTTGCCTCTATCCCCCAAGTATTCACATAAAAAGAATCAAGGAATTTCTTGATTTAAAGCAGGTGAAAGCCCAAACCAAAGCATCATACATGACATATAAATTATTCATTACATATTCCTTATCTAATTTTAATGCTAAAATACCGCCAAAATATAAGCGAACCGATAACCATCATACCATAGACCAATGCTGACAAGTTTTATACATGCTTTTTAGATCAATAAAATGCTAGTAATAATGCAGCCCAGTAAATTACAGTCATATTACAAAATAAAGATCTTCAATATGCAGCTGCAAATCACGCAGTCACAGTTGTTGTAGAAGTAACTAATAAAATAAATCAAAATGTTTCAGTTTCACATTGAAAGGAAAACAATCGCATTTGCATCATGGTTCATATAGCTACTTACAGTGAAACTGATGTTGGCTGCACCATGAGATTGTCAGGCTTCAACAAATTCAATTACATTAAAAGTATTTTTTTTAACACCTAAAAACTCTTTTTTAAGCATTTGAAAAGTCATTGGTCTCTATAAATAAAGAAGAAGACAGATGCTGGAAAACTAATGGTCGCAGAAACAAGGCAATTTTCAGCCGAGACCAAGAGATATCAGACAGACATGCAACAAATCAAAATGGCAGTACACCCAAAAGAATCAGAACGGCCAAACACAAACCACGTCCCAATTTGCCGCAAGGCTGGGTTTTTTTCCCCCCGTTGCTGCTCAGCTACTGTTATTAAAAATAAAATTAAAAAAATAAAAATAATAAAAAAAAACCAAACAACTCCTCTATTATTCCATGAGAAGGTCCTAATTTGTGTTTTTTCAAGTGAGAAGAAAGACACAGATGAAGGTTGGGAGAGTACTAGTAACAAAGAGAGTAGAAAATTGAGGGAGGTTCCGATGACACGAACGGAAGAAAGACAGCGGCGGTGGCACTGAACGGGAGAGAGAAGGCGGCGACATTGAGCTGCTGAAACGCAGGAGGAGACGCCGTGAAGAAGAGGAAAAAGAAGTGGAGTGGAGCACAGATGACAGACTTAGGTTTTACTCTTTCTTTTATTTATTTTTAGGTAAAAATACAAATTTTACCTCAAAACTTGTCTTTAATAATTTTTAGGTTAAAATACCATTTTGGTCTCTGTACTTTGGACTTTATTCTATTTTGGTCCCTATATTTTTAAATGTCTAATTTTAGTCCATGTATGATAACTCTTAAATTAAGAGTTATATGCTAGTATTTCCGGGCTAAATTGTCGATTTTTATCTCATTATATTTTGGAAAACTCCAAGCTTTGATGTATTTTGCTCTATGATTAATTTTGATATAGTAACATTATTATTAGAGCAAAATTATCTTAATTAAGGTGCTTTATGTGATTAATTCAGGTTTGATTAAGGAGAACTCCAGAAGCCAAGAGCAGCAGTTTTACAACTGTTTGCTGGAGCAAACTTTGCAATTCAGGCTTATACGAATTTCGCACGTGGGAACTGTTATTCATTAAATGAGTTGGCAAATGTCAGATTACTCAGCCAACTTCAGACAATAGGAGCTTGCCACGTCGCCAGTCTTGTCTAATCAGCCCTTGTTTTCATAAAGAAGGGAATATATGTATGGGCAACCGTTTTCTTGAAGAAGAAGAAGTGGGAAATCCCGAAATAACAGAGAGAGAGAAGGAGAGGCGGAGAGCTCCGACTGGGAGGCCATGGAGGGAAGATTTCCATAAAAGGAAGGTTTCTCCAGGGGATCAACGCCGATGCTGAGTCAAAAGTTTTGGGGCAGCTTTCCGATTTCTTCTGCTACATTTACTGCTTTTATTTAGTTTATTTTCTGCAACATTTTCACTATGTTTACATTCCGACTTTTCTGCTGTTGTTTTTACATTATGAACTAATCACCATAAGGTGAGGATTAGAGAATGATTGCTTTTGATTAATGTTATAGCCGAGTATATTTTCTTTCATTCGATTTGGTTTTTAAGAGGGCTTATTCATTAGTTCATGTCCGTTTTGCCAGCCGATGTGAGCAGTGTTCCTTTGATTTCTGGGAAGAATAGGAGGGGCTGAGAGCTTGAAAACCACGTTAGCTCCTTGTTAGAGTTAGTAGCTAGCTAAGTGAGTAGGTTAGGGATAATCACTCACCTAACGCACACTAAATACAGAGGGTTAATTTGTGCTGAAGTAATGAAAATGAAACAATATATTTAGGTGATTCGGGAGAATGCCATGAATTCTGTAGTGGGTCGAATGGAATTGATATGTACTCGAGTTGTAACTTGATTAAACCTCCAAAATGGAGGAGGGAGCTCTCTATTTATAGAGTTCTCCAGGTAGGCTTGGGCTTGTCAGTCGGACTAGGCCTGATTGACTTTGGGCCTAGCTTTTGGACTGGGCCTGGTTGACTTTAGGCTTAACCCTTTGGACTTTAGTCTAAAATTAGCACAAATTTCACATAACCCAATTGTATATTGGAATTTGCCATAATTTAATTTAGGGATCCTTGCTAATTTAATTAATCCCTAATTAAATATAATTTTGTCACCAATGTTGGGTAATGACGTGGAAATTTCTGATTGGCCAAAATTTATATTTCAACAAATGCCCCCTTTTCGAGATTTATGCACTAGTATGTGTGAGTGAATCTCGAAAAAGATAATCTGGAATTAAATTGGACTCCATTTGATGTGCCAATTCATCAAAATATGAATTTGGGTCATAATTTTGATTTTCTTATTTGGCATAAAATTTTGATTTGACTTTAGTAGAATTTATGTTCCACCTTAAGTCAAATTATGAACTTGAGGCAGGGTTAAAATTCTACCAATTTTTTTTTACTTGAAATTGGAATAGGATTTGGAGTTCTATCCAACTTTTTTTTGTTTGAACTTGAAATAAAATTTGAAATTTACTCCAATTTTTATTTGGGATAAAATTTGAATTATCCCCAAATTTTGGCTTTGAATAGAATTCAAATTTTACTTGCTTTGAATTTGGAGTAAAATTTGAAGTTGGATCTTAACCAAATCTTGATTTGAGGAAATTTGGATTATGCCCAAATTTTGATTTGAGAGATAAAATTAAAATTCTACCATGATTTTGACTTCGATAGAATTAATTTTATCTAATTTTGATTTGAGATAAAATTTGGATTATGCCCAAAATTTAATTTGTGAGATACAATTGAAATTCTACCATAATTTGACTTTGATAGAATTAATTTTATCTAATTTTGATTTGGGATAAAATTTGGATTATGCCCAAAATTTACTTTTTGAGATAAAATTCTACCAAATTTCAACTTTGGATTTGGAATAGAATTTTAATTTGGCTTGCAATCAATTTTTAATTTGAGATAAGATATGTCAAATTTTAATTTGAGATGAAATCTTGCACAATTTCGGTTTGGATTTTGAATAGAACTTGAATTTGAGTTTGTAGTCAACTCATCCCAAAATTCAAACTTTAATATCCCAAAATTTGAATTCTGTATGATCTTTGGATTCAAATTGGTTTTGATTTGATCTTCTTGGCATTATCTTTGAATTCAAATCAGATGTGATTTTATCTTTTCCTCCATTATAAATAGAGGAGATGGGTCTTCCATCAATTCACATCAACAAAGAGTGAGTGGAGCTTCACACTGAGGAATGAGGAATAGGCAAGTCCCAATTTTTTTTTCTTTTAGATTTTTTCTTTTTTTTTTCACATTTTTTTTTTAACATTTGCAAGACTTACAAATATTTCTACTGCAGCCAACAATACATTCATCCACCAAAAGGTAAACAGGTAGGTAATTTTTTTTATGTAAAAAAAAAAATACATGCCCCCTTGTTATTTTTGATTTGTAGCTAAGATGTCTTGTTCAACTTTGAAGGTGACCAACCCCTGATTCAGGCGGAATTAAGGATGACACCTTTCGGCAGCTTTGACGTCTTCTTTAACTTCGAAGGTGACCAACCCCTGGTTCAGGCAGAATTAAGGATGACACATTTCGACAACTTCGACGTCTTCTTCAACTTCGAAGGTGATCAACCTCTGGTTCAGGCGGAATTAAGGATGACACCATTTGACAACTTCGACGCTTTCTTCAACTTCGAAGGTGACCAACCCCTGGTTCAGGCGGAATTAAGGATGGCACATTTCGGCAACTTCGATGTCTTCTTCAACTTCGAAGGTGACCAACCCCTGGTTCAGGCGGAATTAAGGATGACACTTTTCGACAACTTCGACGTATTCTTCAACTTCGAAGGTGACTAACCCTTGATTCATGAGGAATTAAGGATGACACATTTCGGCAGCTTCGACGTCTTCTTCAACTTCAAAATTGGAGGTGACCAAACTTCTAGCTTAGGCTAAGGATGGTTCACCTTCATGGCTGCTTCAAAATTTAGAATTTAGAATGATGCCCAACAAAATTTAGAATTTTTTACCAACTCTTTCGATTTTTTTGAATTTTTTATTTTTTAATATTAAAAAATTCATAAAAAATAATTGGTTGGTTCAAAAATTATGAAACTTGTTTTGTAGACTCATTTGAATGTCCCAATGATGAATCAATCACGTTATTGGATAGAAACAATCTAAAACTTGAGATTTTTGACCGTATGACCGCTCACCATTTTGATGTGCAAGCCTGCCAGGTCCAAAAATCCCAGAATGTAATATATAGGGGGGTGACCTGTCTGCATGGGCGGGGCGTGGGGGTACCCCTATGTCGGCACGCCCACGCCCCAAGCACGATGCGCCGCACATGGGCATATGCTTGGGGCGTGGGCGTGGCAGTCGGAGACCCAAGGAGGGCGGGCGGAGCGGCGGCGGAACGTGCACGGTGGGGTGGGGCCGGGTGCCTTTGGTGCGCGGCATGAACCACGTTGGGCGCGGGATGTTGCGGTGCTGCCTGCCAGCCATGGGCTTCGGCTCCGAGGCATGCGCCGGAGGTCCAAGGGAGCCGCACTGCCGCCGGCGGTGGGCATTCTTAGGCGTCGGGCGCGGCTGAGGACGTGGGTGGGATCGGCAATGGTGACGTGCTGCAAGGCGGGCGTCCGCGTTGGGGGGCTGAGGCGCCACGAGCACGCTGCTCCTCGGCCGGGCAACGTGCCGAGTGGCGTGGAGCTAGGTGCCGGTGCCACGCTCCCCACTTGGTGGATCGGAACGGATGCACTCCCATGCCCCTCCGTCGGGAGGGGAGAGAGAGTGGGATGTCGAGTCGAGTTGGAGGGGTGGGCTTGCTTAGACAACGCTTGCACGTGGCTGTTTTGACGCTCGCTTGTAGATGTTGAGAAACGGCCTAGCTTGCGAAGTCGCGGCGTGCTTGCCTCGAAAGAGACGAGACGGCCTGCGATCGCTCCCTGTTTGACGGAAGGGCTTGCCTCTGAAAAGAAAAGAAAGTCGTTCGATCGCGCACGACGTTTCGGGATTGGCTTCGCACGATGAATTTAAACCCTTGCTTGCGGGGGTGTGAATAGTCGAGCATTGCCCGAGCTCGTTTTAGCGTACGGCGCGTGAGTGGTGATTTGGTTGTTTGGGTCGGCAGCTGATAACTCTTCAATGGAGAGTTATATGCTATTATTTTTAGAATGAATTGTGATATTTTATTTAATTATACCGTAGAAATTCCCTAACTTTGAATCATTTTTGCTCTATGATTAATTTTGAGGAAGTAAAACTTTTCATGAGAGCATTATTAGTTGAATTAACAAATTTGTATGATTTATCTAGGATTAATTCAAGAAGGACCTATGGAGAGTTGAAGCAGCAGAGTACAACATTTTGCTGGAGCAAATCAAGCAGTACGGACTAATATCAATTTCGCATGTGAGAAGGCCAATTCATTAATTGAGTTGGCAATTGTCAGATGACTCAGCCTGTTGTATGCAATAAAAGCTCGCCACGTCAGCAATGCCCAGTCAGCCCTCGTTTTACGCAAAATACCTGTGGTATTTAAAGGATATGTTGTAGCCGTTTTGGGGAGAAGGGAGAGAAAAACGAAAAGGAAAAAAACAGAGAGCAGAGTTTTCCTTTTCGGGAAGAACAGAGGAGCTGTCCAACTCTTTCCGACGAGAAGGAGGCAGCCGGAGCAATCTCCAAGAAGACGGAGCTGTTGTGAAAGTTACTGCTGAATGCTGGGTCAACCATCCTGTGGCAACAATTCGTTTTCCTCTTCTTCTCTTCCCTGCTTGTTTTCTTGATTTAGCCACATTGTTAGGATAATGTTTCATTTCCGATTTATCATTTTTGCTATTTACATTATGAACTGATCACCGATAAGGTGAGGATTAGGGAGTGTACGTTTTGATCATGCTTACAGCTTAGTACATTGTCTTTTAATCAGTT
>MU867259.1:61074597-61084597 GCA_033996785.1 Trichosanthes truncata
TTTTTGAACCCTCTAAAACTTATATGAAGTAATGAAATTGAAATTCCTAAAGGATATGTCCGTAAATACCTCGAAAGCTACTTCCTACAAAATAGGTTTCTGCACTTTCCAGACTCGTTTCCCTACTGCACCCTGAACTTAACATGAATTTTAAAGTAACTTCTAGTCAATTTCTAACCACGACTTCTTCATGAAAGTTATAGGAAATTAAATCATCTTTCCAACCATACCTAATAAAGCTTCTAATTCGAAGTACACAGATCAGCACATCCCAAAAACCAGAGGTTCCCCGGATTTGACAGCAAAAACATTCCTTCAAATCCCTCTTCACAAATCATTAACATAACATCAGATTTTGCTCGAGCTTCCTTCACGAAATTTGTTCGAAAATGAGTTAACTTTCCAGAAAATTAAACCTCACCTCTTAATTCTTCTTGTGGAGCTCAAAACAACCCAAATATCAGCAGTGAGCAGGATTGATCACCAAATCTGCCATGCAACCTTGAATTGAATCTTCTCCCTTTCTTTTTCAACTTCAAAACTAAGAAAATCCTCCTTCCTCTCTTTCTCTCATCCTCTCCCACGAAATGCCCTGTTTTTCTTTAATAGAAAAGAAGCAAATGGGAGAAAATGGGTTAAAAAAACTTATTTAATTATTTTTTTGGTGGTGAGTGCTCCAAAGTTTATTCATTCCCACATTTCTTTTTCCTTTTTTTTTTTTTTTTTTAAACAAAACATACCAAACACCTAGCTCCTTATTGTTTTCCCTTATCCCTTTCTCCTCTTTTTTTTTTTTTTAAAAAAGAAATTTTAAGGAAAAATCTCGGGTTTACAACTTACCTCCCTCTTAAGAGATTTCGTCCTCGAAATTTAATAGTCCTTAGGTGAAAAGCGTCGGGTAACTCTTCCTCACTTGATCCTCTAACTCCCAGGTTGCCTCTTCCACTCCGTGATGTCTCCAAAGGACTTTCACGAGTGGGATCGTCTTGTTTCTTAAAACTTGTTCCTTCCTGTCGAGGATTTGAACTGCATCCTCAAGGTAACTCAAATCTTCTTTCAGCTCAACTGGTTGCGCTTGCAACACATGTGTCGGATCTGGAGTATACTTCCTCAACATGGACACATGAAAGACATCATGTACTGGAGATAATTCTGCTGGCAACTCAAGTCTGTAGGCTGCTGGCCCAACTCGTTTTGTTATCTGATAAGGACCAATATATCTAGGACTCAGCTTACCTTTCCTGCCAAAGCGAAGGACACCTCGCCAAGGAGATAACTTAAAGAAAACTTGATCTCCGACCTGGAATTCTAAGTCTCTCCGTCGCTTGTCTGCGTAGCTTTTCTGACTATCTTGAGCTATTTTCAGATTCTCTCTAATCACCTTAATATTGTCTGTCGTGACTTGTACCAACTCAGGACCGATTAGCTTCCGCTCTCCCACTTCGTTCCAACACACGGGAGTTCTACATGGTCTTCCATACAAAGCCTCAAACGGCGCCATGCCGATACTAGACTGATAGCTGTTATTATAAGCGAACTCCATAAGTGATAAGTGGGTATCCCAGCTTCCCTTAAACTGAAGGACACATGCTCTCAACATGTCCTCTAAGGTCTGGATGGTTCTCTCTGACTGACCGTCTGTCTGGGGATGGAACGCCGTGCTGAAATTCAGTTTTGTTCCCATAGCTTTCTGTAAACTAGGCCAGAACTTAGATGTGAATCTCGGATCTCTATCTGAAACTATGGACACTGGCACTCCATACTGACTCACAATTCTGTCGACGTATAGCTTAGCAAGCTGATCAAGTGTATACGTCGCTTTAATCGGTATAAACCGTGCTGTCTTAGTGAGTCTATCCACTATTACCCAAATACCATCATGTCCACCAGAAGTACGTGGTAATCCAAACAGAAAATCCATAGTGATATGCTCCCATTTCCACTCGGACACTGGCAGTGGATTAAGGAGTCCCCCTGGCCTCTGTCTAATTGGTTTAACCTGTTGGCAGATCAAACATCTATCAACATATTCGGCTATCTCCCGCTTCATCCCAGGCCACCAATACGTCCCCTTCAAAGTTTTGTACATCTTGGTGCTTCCTGGATGCATAGCGTAAGCTGAACTGTGAGCTTCTTCTAGTATAGCATCTTTAAGCTCACTAATACTCGGAATGCATAGTCTTCCTTGCCTCACTATGGCTCCGTCTGCTCTCATCTTAAATTCTGCCTCTGGGTTCTGTTTGGACTTTCCAAACCTCTTCTGCAGGTTTCTATCCTCGGGCTGTCTTCTCACAATCTCTGTTACGAGCGAAGACCTGACCTGAAATTGCACTAAAAGACTCCCTGAATTCTCTGCAGTCACAACCGCCTTAGAATCCCTTAGCGCACTTAAGAAGGTTACTCGAATACCACACAAAGCATCCCTAGGAAGTCTCGACTTCCTACTTAATGCATCTGCTACTACGCTCGCCTTACCTGGATGGTATTCTATAGTACAATCATAATCTTTAATTAGTTCTAGCCATCGTCTCTATCTCATATTCATCTCTTTCTGATCAAAGATATATGTCAGACTCTTATGATCCGTGAAAATGTGGCACTTCTCACCGAACAAATAATGCCTCCAGATCTTCAATGCTAAAACAACTGCTGCTAGTTCAAGATCATGGGTAGGGTAAGTACACTCGTGCTTTTTCAATTGCCTTGACGCATAAGCTATTACCTTTCCTTCTTGCATGAGCACACACCCTAATCCTTGCCTCGAAGCGTCACAGTAAATCACATACTCTTTCCCCGTTACAGGAAGTGCCAGGATAGGTGCTGTCACTAATCTCTTCTTCAGCTCCCGAAAACTCTGTTCACACTTATCTGACCACTGAAACTTAGCATTCTTCCTTGTCAAAGCTGTTAAGGGTAATGCTAGTCGTGAGAAATCCTCAACAATCCGTCTGTAGTATCCTGCCAAGCCTAGGAAACTACGTACCTCTGTCGCACTAGCTGGTCTCTCCCAGTTGACCACAGCTTTCACTTTCTGCGGATCCACACTAACTCCATTTGCCGAAACAATATGCCCTAAAAACACTACCTGATTCAACCAAAACTCACATTTGCTAAATTTAGCGTACAACTGTTTATCACGTAGTGTTTGTAGAACAATCCTCAGATGTTTCTCATGGGCTTCCCTGTCAATTGAGTAAACTAGTATGTCATCGATGAACACTATCACAAACTGATCCAAATACTGATGGAAAATCCTGTTCATGAGATCCATGAAAACTGCTGGCGCATTTGTTAAACCGAATGGCATTACTAAAAATTCATAATGCCCGTACCTCGTTCTGAATGCCGTCTTAGGAATGTCTGATTCCCTAACCTTTAACTGATGGTATCCTGATCTTAAATCAATCTTAGAGAACACTGATGCTCCCCTTAACTGGTCAAACAAGTCATCTATGCGTGGTAGAGGATACTTGTTACGTATCGTAACCTTGTTTAACTGCCTATAGTCAATGCATAATCTTAGAGTACCATCTTTCTTCTTTACGAATAACACTGGAGCTCCCCAAGGCGATACACTAGGTCTGATGTATCCCTTGTCAACTAGTTCTTGTAATTGTATCTTCAGTTCCTTGAGCTCGCTTGGTGCCATTCTATACGGCGCTCGCGAAATAGGTGCTGATCCTGGTAACAAATCGACAGTGAACTCAACTTCCCTATCAGGTGGCAAACCCGACAGATCAACTGGAAAAACATCAAGAAATTCGTTCACGACAAGAACATCTTCTGGTTTTAGCTTTCCTTCCTGCACTTCTACTACGTGTGCAAGAAACGCCGTGCAACCCTTTCTCAACAACTTTTCTGCTTTTAAAGCTGAAATTAAACTCGTAGGAATAATCTTTCTTTTGCCCCTGAAAACCACTTCAGCCAAACCTGGTTTCCTAAAAATCACTTCCTTTCTATGGCAATCCATGGAAGCATAATGAGTAAATAAGAAATCCATCCCTAAAATTACATCTAACACCTGCAGCTCTAGTGGAAGAAGATCCACTAACATACTAAGACCTTCTACTAAGACCTCACAATCCCGCAGCACTTCATTGACTAGTAAAGCATCACCAACTGGAGTGTATATAACTAACTTCTCAAATAAAGGCTCTAGCTTCCTATTTAGTTTCGTTAGGAACATACTAGAAACAAAGGAATGCGTAGCACCTGAATCTACTAAAACACGTGCAGGTACATTACAAATAGAAATCGTATCAGTAATCACATCCGGTGCATCTTCCACTTCCTGCTGAGTCATAGCGTAGACCTTTCCCTGCTGTCTAGGTCTCCCTACAACTCCCTTATGCCTAGCACCACTGGTGCCCTCTCCTGCAGCTACTGAAACTCTCGGCTGCTCAACTGTCTGGGACTCAACTCCCTGGTCCCTCTGTGCGACTACTCTCAGCTGTGGACAATCTCTCTTGAAATGCCCTGGCTGTCTGCACTGGTAACACACATCGACACCAACCAGACAATGACCCCGATGATTCTTGCCACAATTCGTACATGGGGTTCTCCTCGTCATACTGGCAACAGACTCTTTCCCTGCCTGCGGTCTTGTTGCTAATCTAGCAGACTGATTGGGTGCTCTCTGACTCTGCCTCTGATAGGTACTACCCACACTCATCTGCCTCGATGCCTGGCCACCAGACCGATTTTTAAAGTCCTGACGACTCGAAACATTCACCCTAGGTGTGAACCTTCGCTGCTCACGACCTCGGAAGCTACTAGTTGTCGAAGCCCCACGACTAGGCTCCACTATTGACTTCTCTTCTGCTATACTCTGTTCCACACGAAGGGCAGTCTCTACTAGCTGAGAAAAGTCTGTCCATTTAGCGATAGCGGTGACCGGGGTACGTATCTCAAAACGCAGCCCTCTTTCAAACCTTCGACACCTGTCACTCTCAGATGCCACAATCACATCAACATACCGTGACAGCTCGGTATACCTCCTCTCGTACTCGACCACTGAAAGCGACCCTTGCTTCAATTCTAAGAACTCATCCCTCTTTGCCTCACGATACGTGATAGGGTAATACTTGTCTTCGAATATGCCTCTGAAAGAATTCCAATCCATGGTACGTGCATCACTACGCCTGGCTAATATCGATTTCCACCATCCCTCTGCCTCCTTCTGCAGCAGGAATGTGGCCAACTTCACCTTTCGCTCCTGAAGACAAGTCATCACATCAAAGCATTTCTCCAGCATATTCAACCAAACCTCGGCGTCAGCTGGATCTGTGGAACCCTCCTGTGAGGAACTAGCATGCTGCTCGTTTCCTGCCCTAGTCTGAACTCTCGGGGCACTAGATCCCCCCTCAGATTGGCCTTGGGTAGGATCCTGCGTCCCACCCTGATCCTGCCTGCGTTGTCTGCTAGTACGTGGTGGCATGACTCCTATAACATATCAATATATTAGACATGCTATGGATACTTAACTCAAATGCACAATACTTAACTCAAATGCACAATACTAAACTTCTACTCATTTTCTAGTCCTGACTGGACTTACTCTTGTCCTTACTTGGACCATGCTTTACTAGTTCTATCTGAACTAATTCATTAACATGCCCTCTACTTCCTAATTTTTCCTTAGAGTTAACTCGCTCTATCTCGTTTCCCATGGAGCAAACTGCTCTGATACCAAGTTTTGTCACACCCCCTCCCTGAGCTACCTGCTAACTTAGCTCGGAAGATGGCGTGAAGCCAACAGACATCGTTTCCTCCCTAACGATACCTGTGACCCTGTTATACCTGATAAACATACTATACTTGAAATAAAATATTTAAACACAACACAGCGGAAGTTTGAAAGTCACAATACATACATACGGAGCAGCCCTACTTAAACCCCACTTGAACTTCTAAACGGGTAGGGAGTACTACAACCAAAATACATCCCAACCATGGTTTACACAACCACGACCACTAGTGCATACACAAATGAAACTATACGTTCCTCTCAGAATATCTACAAAATGTTTGGACTTGCTATATAGTTCCACCCACGTACAAAATATCAAACTCGTAGAGCTTTCGGCAGACTATGGCAGGATTTCAGGCACCGGGAGCTCGATCTCTACCTGAAAAGTTGGAAAACATTGAAAGAATGAGCTGGGAAGCTCAGTGAGTGACTGGGTTTAAAGTAATTATCTCATAAATCATAACATTTGGCAAACTACAAGCATATGTGTCGGCAGACAAGCGTTAAATATAAACTTATAAGGACAGTAGCTTCTTCCAGAAATCCAGCAAGTATGTCATTTAAATCTCGCTAGCATATCCAGAGTATTCATCATCTAAAACATATAATAAACTAGGTTGTGCAAGACACGCTCAGTATAATCCAACAATCACTCTACGATGTAGTGGGGCCCGCCCAGCACTCCCATCGTCTTTGTCGTAATGGGGCCCGCCCAGCACTCACGACAGCATTGTTGTCACGGAGTACACTCAACGTCGACAACAGGAAATGACCTGAGTGCACACGGTACTATACAGCCTCGGGCTCAGAATCTCAAACATTTACTCATTCGGGTCTCATAGAAACACATGAAAACCTTTGACACTACTTGCTAACACATGTTGGCCCGAAATTATGGTATTTTCACTAGTTCAGGTAAAATAGTAAACATATGCTCACAACGAACAATTAAACCATTTCTAGGAAACCATATATGCTCATAAATACGTGTTCAAGAGACATAAAGTCTTTAAGTAAAATTACTCTTAGAAAGTCTTTTATTTTCGTAAGCATAAGTTCAAGCATAGAATACACTTCCGAAATTCGTTTTGTCACTCACAGCGTTAAAAGTTAGAACCTCGGCTCGTACACTTGACCTATTTCCTCTTGGCCTGCCAAATAACCAGAAACCAGGCATTAGAACACAATTCCTTGCACTTCAAACTTAAGATTATACATATCCCCTAACTAATTCCAGCATATCACAGATTTCATACCCTAAGCTCCCTTACTCATAACTTTTTCATTACTTGGCCAAAGATGATGTACTTTATACCAAACTCTTCCTTTTTGAACCCTCTAAAACTTATATGAAGTAATGAAATTGAAATTCCTAAAGGATATGTCCGTAAATACCTCGAAAGCTACTTCCTACAAAATAGGTTTCTGCACTTTCCAGACTCGTTTCCCTACTGCACCCTGAACTTAACATGAATTTTAAAGTAACTTGTAGTCAATTTATAACCACGACTTCTTCATGAAAGTTATAGGAAATTAAATCATCTTTCCAACCATACCTAATACAGCTTCTAATTCGAAGTCCACAGATCAGCACATCCCAAAAACCAGAGGTTCCCCGGATTTGACAGCAAAAACATTCCTTCAAATCCCTCTTCACAAATCATTAACATAACATCAGATTTTGCTCGAGCTTCCTTCACGAAATTTGTTCGAAAATGAGTTAACTTTCCATAAAATCAAACCTCACCTCTTAATTCTTCTTGTGGAGCTCAAAACAACCCAAATATCAGCAGTGAGCAGGATTGATCACCAAATCTGCCATGCAACCTTGAATTGAATCTTCTCCCTTTCTTTTTCAACTTCAAAACTAAGAAAATCCTCCTTCCTCTCTTTCTCTCATCCTCTCCCACGAAATTCCCTGTTTTTCTTTAATAAAAAAGAAGCAAATGGGAGAAAATGGGTTAAAAAAACTTATTTAATTATTTTTTTGGTGGTGAGTGCTCCAAAGTTTATCCATTCCCACATTTCTTTTTCCTTTTTTTTTTTTTTTTTAAACAAAACATACCAAACACCTAGCTCCTTATTGTTTTCCCTTATCCCTTTCTCCATTTTTTTTAAAAGAAATTTCAAGGAAAAATCTCGGGTTTACACACAGCCCCCCGCGCGCGCGCCCAGCCTACACCCATGCGTGCGCGCGCATTCTGCCCATGCCCACCCATGCGCGCGCGCCCAGCCCCACCAAGCCCCTGTGAGCGCGCATTCACGCCCCATCAGCGCCCCCTGCACGCGCGCCCAGCCTCACCATGCCCCCATGCCCGCGCGCCACTTGTCACCAGCCCCACCAGCATTGTCGCTCGCATGCTTGCTAAGGCTCATGGCCATGGCGTACACGTGGGCCCAAGTGTGCGGGAAAACTCTTTAAGAGGTTAGTGACACAGTCCCTGTGCGCGCTAGAGCCCCACCTTGTGCGCTCGCCCAGCGCCACCAGTCCCCGTGCGCGCGCGCCCAGCCCCAGCAGCGCCTTTGAGCCCTCGCCCAGCCTCGGTGTGCGAGCCCCAGCCCCACCTGCCCCCGTGAATGCGCCCAGCCTAAGCAGGCACCCGTGCGCGCTTGCCTATCCCCAGCAGCGCCCTCGCCCTCGCCCACGCCCGCGCCCAGCCCCACCTACCCCTGTGCACACCCCCAGCCCAACAAGCCCCCGTGCGTGCGTGCCCAGCCCCCTAGCCTCCCGTGCGCGCACTGCCAGCCCCACCAGCCCCACTAGCCCCCTGTGCGTGCGCGACCAGCCCCACAGCCCCCTGTGCAAGCGCACCCAGCCCCACCAGCCCCCTGTGGGCGCGTGCAGCCTCACCAGCCCCCCGCCCCACCCCACCAGCCCGCTGTTCATGCGCGCTAAGCCCACCAACCAGTACCCTTGCACGTGCGCCAAGCCCCCAACTCGCAATCCTTGCTCGTGCATCATGCCCACCAACACCCCCCATCGCGAGCACATCTATACCACCCCAAGGATCATGTGCACGCCTTTGCCCCCACATGCCATCCAACACCCTATAACTATTAATAGATGCAATTAAGCATTGACAATGGCCCATGCCATGTGTAAATAAAGGCAACATATAGCCATGGAGGTTATCCTTTATGAAGAATCATGTTAGTTAGAGACAAGTGGAATAGAGGTTGTAGAGAATCGTCTTAAGTTCAATTGATCCTTGAAGCCTAAAAGCAAGAGTGTTGATACTAGAGTTGGCCATGGTTCGAGTCAATCATGGTGTCGCATAGTCTAACAATGTTGGAACATGACACCAAGTTCCCCACCTTGCATGTGTCATCTACACATGACTCAATGTTTCCACCCATCCATCTTGCACGTGTCATACACCCAACATTCATTGTAGAGAAACTCAACAACACTCATGTTGTTGTGAAATTTTTTCTTTTGAAACCAAGAACCATAAAATAATGCTTCTTACAAAACATGATAGTTTTTGCCAATGAAACATAGGAACATACACCGAGCCTCCCATCTCTCGCACATATCATACGCCAAATGCTCAACGTAGTAAACATTTATGATGATTGTATTGTTGTGAACAATGTTCTTTGAAACTATGAGTCATGTAATGATGCTTCCCACAAAACAATGTGAGCATGTTTGTACCAAGTATGTAGGTACATGACACAAAGCCACCCACCTTGCCCGTGCCATCACACCCCACACCTATGGAATGTCAAAGTACATGTAGAATGCTTGTATTGTTGTGAAATTTTTTTTGGAACCTAAGACACACAAAAGAATGATGCCCAACAAAATTTAGAATTTTTTACCAACTCTTTCAATTTTTTTGAATTTTTTATTTTTTAATATTAAAAAAGTCATAAAAAATAATTGGTTGGTTCAAAAATTATGAAACTTGTTTTGTAGACTCATTTGAATGTCCCAATGATGAATCAATCACGTTATTGGATAGAAACAATCTAAAACTTGAGATTTTTGACCGTATGACCGCTCGCCATTTTGATGTGCAAGCCTGCCAGACCCAAAAATCCCAGAATGTACTATATAGGGGGGCGACCTGTCTGCATGGGCAGGGCGTGGGGGTACCCCTATGTCGGCACGCCCACGCCCCAAGCACGATGAGCCGCACATGGGCATATGCTTGGGGCGTTGGCGTGGCGGTCGGAGGCCCGAGGAGGGCGGGCGGCGGGGCCGGGTGCCTTTGCCTGCCAGCCATGGGCTTCCGCTCCGAGGCA
>MU867259.1:61099597-61102097 GCA_033996785.1 Trichosanthes truncata
ACTCAGAGGCCCTACCCATCGTAGGGATTGCCAAAAGAGTTTCTACGAAGTTGGGAACGTGGTCCGGAGAGATGGACCTAGTCGTGGTACGCATGGACGACTTCGACGTGGTACTTGGGATGGACTTCCTTCTAGAACATAAAGTCATTCCAATGCCACTAGCGAAGTGCCTCGTTGTTACGGATAATGATCCTACAGTGATCTCAGCAAGTATTAAACCACCCGGAGGTATACGAATGATCTCGGCCTTACAATTAAAGAGGGGACTCAAGCGAGAAGAACCCACTTTCATGGCCATACCCCTAACCGATGATCCGACCAACCCTGAACCTGTCCCCGCGGAAATTCAGAAGACCCTGAGCAATTATGCAGACATAATGCCCAATAGCTTACCGAAGACCCTGCCCCCTCGTCGAGGGATTGATCACGAGATTGAACTCCTACCAGGGGTCAAACCACCAGCAAGAAATGCATATCGAATGGCACCACCTGAGTTGGCCGAACTCAGGAAACAATTAGATGAACTACTTAGCGCTGGGTTCATCCGCCCGGCGAAAGCACCCTACGGGGCCCCAGTGTTGTTTCAGAAGAAGAAGGATGGGACCTTACGTCTTTGTATTGACTACAGGGCACTAAATAAGGTGACCGTGCGCAATAAATATCCCTTACCGATAATAACCGATTTGTTTGACCAGTTAAATGGAGCTAAGTATTTCACAAAGTTAGATCTGCGATCGGGTTACTATCAGGTACGCATCGTTGAGGGTGATGAACCTAAGACCACCTGCGTGACGAGATATGGGGCCTTCGAATTCCTTGTGATGCCTTTTGGCTTGACCAACGCCCCGGCCACTTTCTGTACTTTGATGAACCAAGTGTTCCACGAATACCTTGATCAATTTGTCGTGGTTTACCTGGACGACATTGTGGTATACAGTGCCACCCTAGAGGAACATCGCGTGCATCTACAGCTAGTCTTTGAAAAGCTGAGACAGAATCAGTTGTATGTAAAGAAAGAAAAGTGTGCTTTTGCTCAGCAACGAATCAACTTCCTTGGGCACGTTATTGAGTGTGGGCGAATTAGCATGGATGATGATAAGGTAAAGGCGATCCAAGATTGGAAAGTCCCTACGTCGGTGACCGAGTTAAGATCCTTCTTGGGCCTGGCCAACTACTATCGACGATTTATTGAAGGATTTTCGAGACGAGCTGCCCCTCTGACCGAACTATTGAAGAAGGATAACCCGTGGCTGTGGTCAGCCGAGTGCCAGAGTGCCTTTGAAGAGTTAAAAGCAACCATGACAAGGGGTCCTGTCCTCGGATTGGTTGATGTAACAAAACCATTCGAAGTCGAGACAGATGCATCTGACTTCGCCCTTGGGGGCGTCCTCATCCAGGAGGGTCATCCCATTGCTTACGAAAGCCGGAAGTTGAATAATGCGGAGCGAAGATATACAGTCTCGGAGAAAGAAATGTTAGCGGTGGTACATTGCCTGAGAGTTTGGAGACAATATTTATTAGGGGCACACTTTGTAGTAAGGACCGACAATAATGCTACTTGCCACTTCTTTAGTCAGCCCAAATTGACGTCGAAACAGGCTCGTTGGCAGGAAGCCCTAGCCGAATTTGATTTCAAGTTTGAACATAAGGCAGGAAAGAGCAATCAAGCAGCCGACGCCCTTAGTCGGAAGGGTGAGCATGCGGCCCTGTGCATGTTAGCCCACATACACGCTAGCAAGGTCGACGGTTCGATGCGAGACATCATCAAGGAACACTTACTGAATGACCCTGCGGCCAAAGCTGTCATTGACCTAGCAAAAGCCGACAAGACCAGGCAGTTTTGGGTCGAAGAGGACCTATTGTTGACAAAGGGAAACCGATTGTACGTCCCAAGAGCAGGGGACTTGAGAAAGAAATTGTTACACGAATGCCACGACACCTTATGGGCCGGCCACCCGGGGTGGCAACGAACGTATGCTCTATTGAAGAAAGGCTACTTTTGGCCGAGTATGCGGGAAGATGTGATGCACTATACCAAAACCTGTCTCACATGCCAACAAGACAAGGTTGAAAAGGCAAAGGTGTCGGGACTCCTCGAACCCCTGCCCGTACCAACAAGACCTTGGGAGAGTGTGTCAATGGACTTCATCACTCACCTCCCGAAGGTAGGAGAGCACGAAGCCATCTTAGTTATCATCGATCGGTTCTCCAAATATGCAACTTTCATACCCACGTCGAAACAGTGTTCAGCCGAACTGACTGCTCAGTTATTCTTTAAACATGTTGTGAAGCTATGGGGTATCCCATCGAGTATTGTCAGTGATAGAGATGGCAGATTCATCGGTACCTTTTGGACATAATTGTTTGCATTCTTGGGGACGAGTCTGAATATGTCCTCAAGTTATCACCCACAAACCGACGGTCAGACAGAAAGGTTCAATTGCATGCTCGAAGAATACTTACGTCACTTTGTTAATGCTAGACAAAAGAACTGGGTCCA
>MU867259.1:61117097-61119597 GCA_033996785.1 Trichosanthes truncata
TTTACCGCCGCAGAAAGACTTCTAGATTATGGTGGAGACTCGTCCACTCATAGGAAATATACTCCACCGAACGTCAATGGGAACAGAACCTTTAGACCGATGGGCCAAAGAAACGAAGGAACTTACAGGCCATATGGAGGGATGGATAGACCAAATGTGGGAGGAGACAAGAGGCCACTGAATATGAATGTTGGGCCTCCTCGAGGACCCTACCCACCAAGAGTCCCACCGACGGGAGTCCTCTCGTGTTTCCTTTGCAAGGGGTCGCACAGATTAGTTGACTGTCCCCACAGAAACTCCCTTGCTGCCCTCCAAGCCTCTGTACAGTATGAGGATTCGGAGCAAGGAGGAGGGGCTGGAAAAGAAGAATGTGCCAATGCGCCCAGAATGGGAGCCTTGAAATTTATGTCTGCCATACAGAAGAAGGTGGAACCGAAAGAAACGACGGAAAAGGGGCTAATGTTTGTGGATGCTATAATCAATTCTCGCCCAGCTAGAAGCGCAATGGTCGACTCTGGTGCGACCCACAATTTTATATCTGACCAGGAAGCTCGTAGACTAGAGCTGAAAGTAGAGGGAGATACTGGAAAGATGAAAGCAGTTAACTCAGAGGCCCTACCCATTGTAGGGATTGCCAAAAGAGTTTCTACGAAGTTGGGAACGTGGTCCGGAGAGATGGACCTAGTCGTGGTACGCATGGACGACTTCGACGTGGTACTTGGGATGGACTTCCTTCTAGAACATAAAGTCATTCCAATGCCACTAGCGAAGTGCCTCGTTGTCACGGATAATGATCCTACAGTGATCTCAGCAAGTATTAAACCACCCGGAGGTATACGAATGATCTCGGCCTTACAATTAAAGAGGGGACTCAAGCGAGAAGAACCCACTTTCATGGCCATACCCCTAACCGATGATCCGACCAACCCTGAACCTGTCCCTGCGGAAATTCAGAAGACCCTGAGCAATTATGCAGACATAATGCCCGATAGCTTACCGAAGACCCTGCCCCCTCGTCGAGGGATTGATCACGAGATTGAACTCCTACCAGGGGTCAAACCACCAGCAAGAAATGCATATCGAATGGCACCACCTGAGTTGGCCGAACTCAGGAAACAATTAGATGAACTACTTAGCGCTGGGTTCATCCGCCCGGCGAAAGCACCCTACGGGGCCCCAGTGTTGTTTCAGAAGAAGAAGGATGGGACCTTACGTCTATGTATTGACTACAGGGCACTAAATAAGGTGACCGTGCGTAATAAATATCCCTTACCGATAATAACCGATTTGTTTGACCAGTTAAATGGAGCTAAGTATTTCACAAAGTTAGATTTGCGATCGGGTTACTATCAGGTACGCATCGCTGAGGGTGATGAACCTAAGACCACCTGCGTGACGAGATATGGGGCCTTCGAATTCCTTGTGATGCCTTTTGGCTTGACCAACGCCCCGGCCACTTTCTGTACTTTGATGAACCAAGTGTTCCACGAATACCTTGATCAATTTGTCGTGGTTTACCTGGACGACATTGTGGTATACAGTGCCACCCTAGAGGAACATCGCGTGCATCTACAGCTAGTCTTTGAAAAGCTGAGACAGAATCAGTTGTATGTAAAGAAAGAAAAGTGTGCTTTTGCTCAGCAACGAATCAACTTCCTTGGGCACGTTATTGAGTGTGGGCGAATTAGCATGGATGATGATAAGGTAAAGGCGATCCAAGATTGGAAAGTCCCTACGTCGGTGACCGAGTTAAGATCCTTCTTGGGCCTGGCCAACTACTATCGACGATTTATTGAAGGATTTTCCAGACGAGCTGCCCCTCTGACCGAACTATTGAAGAAGGATAACCCGTGGCTGTGGTCAGCCGAGTGCCAGAGTGCCTTTGAAGAGTTAAAAGCAACCATGACAAGGGGTCCTGTCCTCGGATTGGTTGATGTAACAAAACCATTCGAAGTCGAGACGGATGCGTCTGACTTCGCCCTTGGGGGCGTCCTCATCCAGGAGGGTCATCCCATTGCTTACAAAAGCCGAAAGTTGAATAATGCGGAGCGAAGATATACAGTCTCGGAGAAAGAAATGTTAGCGGTGGTACATTGCCTGAGAGTTTGGAGACAGTATTTATTAGGGGCACACTTTGTAGTAAGGACCGACAATAGTGCTACTTGCCACTTCTTTAGTCAGCCCAAATTGACGTCGAAACAGGCTCGTTGGCAGGAAGCTCTAGCCGAATTTGATTTCAAGTTTGAACATAAGGCAGGAAAGAGCAATCAAGCAGCCGACGCCCTTAGTCGGAAGGGTGAGCATGCGGCCCTGTGCATGTTAGCCCACATACACGCTAGCAAGGTCGACGGTTCGATGCGAGACATCATCAAGGAACACTTACTGAATGACCCTGCGGCCAAAGCTGTCATCGACCTAGCAAAAGCCGGCAAGACCAGGCAGTTTTGGGTCGAAGAGGACCTATTGTTGACAAAGGGAAGTCGATTGTACGTCCCAAGAG
>MU867259.1:61127097-61192097 GCA_033996785.1 Trichosanthes truncata
TCTGCGAGTGGTAGCTCGAGGATATATTCAGGCTCGTCCCCAAGAATGCAAATAACTCCGTCCAGAACGTGCCGATGAATCGGCCATCCCGGTCACTGATAATGCTCGTCGGAATGCCCCACAGTTTCACAACGTGTTTAAAGAACAATTGGGCTGTCATCTCAGCCGAGCATTGTTTGGACGTGGGTATGAAGGTGTCATACTTTGAAAACCGATCAATGATAACCAAGATGGCCTCATGTTCTCCTACCTTCGGGAGGTGTGTGATGAAGTCCATGGACACACTTTCCCAAGGTCTTGTGGGTATAGGCAAAGGTTCGAGAAGCCCCGCTACTTTTGCTTTTTCAACTTTATCTTGCTGGCAAATGAGGCAAGTCTTGGTGTACTGCATAACGTCGTCTCTCATATTCGGCCAAAAGTACCCTTTCTTTAGAAGAGCATAAGTACGTTGCCACCCTGGATGTCCGGCCCATAAGGTATCATGACATTCATGTAATAGCTTTTTCCTCAGGTCTCCTGCTCTCGGAACATATAACCGATTACCTTTTGTTAACAACAGATCTCCTTCGACCCAAAACGGTATAGTCTTCCCTACTTTGGCTAATTCAATCACAGCTTTGGCCGAAGGGTCTTTCTGTAGGTGTTCTTTGATGATGTCGCGCATTGAACCATCGACTTTACTTGCATGGATGTGGGCTAACATGCACAGGGCCGCATGTTCTCCCTTCCGACTCAAGTCGTCGGCTGCTTGATTACTCTTTCCTGTCTTGTGCTCAAACTTGAAGTCAAATTCGGCTAAGGATTCTTGCCATCGTGCTTGTTTTGATGTCAACTTAGGCTGGTTGAAGAAGTGGCAAATGGAACTATTATCTGTCTTCACAACAAACTGTGATCCCAACAAGTATTGCCTCCAAACTCGGAGACAGTGGACCACAGCTAACATTTCCTTCTCGGAGACAGTGTATCTCCTTTCTGCATCATTAAGCTTACGACTCTCGTAGGCGATTGGGTGGCCCTCATGTATGAGGACACCCCCGAGGGCAAAGTCAGAGGCATCTGTCCCTACCTCAAATGGTTTCGTCACATCGACCAATCCGAGGACAAGACCCCTCATCATGGTTCCTTTCAAATCTTCGAAGGCCTCTTGGCATTCGGCTGTCCATAGCCATGGGTTATCTTTCTTTAGCAACTCTGTTAGTGGGGCAGCTCGTCTTGAGAATCCTTCTACAAATAGTCGATAATAGTTAGCTAGTCCTAAAAAGGACCGCAATTCTGTCACAGATGAGGGGACTTTCCATTCCCGAATCGTCTTCACCTTGTCGCTATCCATACTTATTCAACCACATTCAATCACATGCCTGAGGAAATTGATGCATTGTTGAGCAAAAGCACACTTCTCTTTCTTTACATATAACTGGTTTTGTCTCAACTTCTCAAAGACCAAACGTAAGTGCACCTGATGTTCTTTCAGAGTGGCGCTGTAAACAACTATATCATCGAGGTAGACAACGACAAACTGGTCGAGATATTCGTGAAAAACTTGGTTCATCAAGGTGCAAAACGTGGCTGGGGCGTTTGTCAAGCCAAACGGCATTACTAGGAACTCAAAGGCCCCATATCTCGTCACACATGTAGTCTTGGGCTCATCGCCCTCGACGATGCGTACTTGGTAATAGCCTGATCGCAATTCTAGTTTCGTGAAATACTTGGCCCCATGTAACTGGTCGAACAGGTCAGATATTATCCACAAAGGGTACTTGTTACATACTGTCATTTTGTAGTCGATGCATAACCGTAAAGTTCAGTCTTTCTTCTTTTGGAACAACACTGGGGCCCCGTAAGGTGCTTTGGCAGGGCGAATGAACCCTGCGCTTAGAAGTTCATCTAGTTGTTTCCTGAGTTCAGCCAACTCAGGTGGTGCCATTCGGTACGCATTTTTGGCTGGGGGTTTCACCCCTTGCAGCAGCTCAATCTCATGGTCGATCCCTCGACGGGGAGGTAAAGTCTTCGGTAGGCTGTCGGGCATTACGTCTGCGTATTCGTGCAAGACTTTCTGGACTTCTCTTGGGATAGGTTCTCCACTGGCAATATCATCGACCACTGGTATGGCCATGAATGTGGGTTCCTCTCGGATGAGTCCCCTATTTAACTGTAAGGCTGAAATCATTCGCACCCCACCGAGTTGCTTAATGTTCGCCGAGATTACTGTGGGGTTACTATCGGTAACAACCAGGCACTTTGCTAGTGGCATTGGGATGACTTTGTGTTCTAGGAGGAACTCCATTCCCAATACCATGTCGAAATCATCCATACGAACAACAACGAGGTCCATTTCTCCCGACCATGTTCCCAATGTCAAAGAGACTCTTTTGGAGACTCCTACGATAGGTAGGGCCTCAGAATTAACTGCTTTCATCTTCCCGGTATCTCTTTCTATCTTTAACCCCAGTCTTTGTGCTTCTTGGTCGGATATAAAGTTATGAGTCGTGCCTGAATCCACCAACGTACTCTTAGCTTGGTGGGAGTTGATTACAGCATCAACAAACATCAGTCCTTTCTCGGACACTTCTTTTGTTTCAACTTTCTTTTGTATGGCAGACAAAAATTTCAGCGCTCCCATCCTGAGGGTCTCATCACCTTCTTCCTTCCCGGCCACAGCTTCAGGTTCAGGACCCTTACCGCTTTGGATTGAGCCTTGAAGGGCAGAAAGAGCGGCTCGGTGTGGACAATGAAACAATCTGTGTTCACCCCTACATAAAAGGCACATCAAAGGTCCTTGCGGGTAGATCTTCGGTGGATAAGGTCCTCGAGGTGGACCCGCATTCGAATTCTGGGGGTTTCTGTCTGTTCCCCAATTCGGTCTATCCGTCCCCCTATGTGGTCTGTTTGTACCCTCGTTTCGCTGACCTATAGGCCTGAAGGGTTTGTTCCCTGCATTGTTGGGTGGTACATATCTCTTATGGGAACTTGATTCGCCACCATAGTCTAAGAGTCTTTCTGCTGCAGCTAAGGTAGAGGCAAGATCTTGAACCCTTTGTTCATATAATTTTGTTCTAGCCCATGGTTGTAATCCTTCGATAAAGCAGAATACCTTGTCCTTCTCGAACATATCTCGAATATCTAACATCACCATCGAGAACTGTTTGACATAATCCCTTATGCCTCCGGTGTGCCTCAGTTCACGCAGTTTCCACCTTGTTATAAATTCAACGTTTTCGGGGAAGAATTGAGTCCTCAACTCTTTCTTGAGGTCTTCCCATGATTCAATGGTACACAGACCACCCTGAATGTCGTTAACTTTTGAGCGCCACCACAACTTCGCATCGTTTGTGAGGTGCATAGAGGCTAAGGTGACTTTCATCTCCTCTGAGGTTGTACCTGTAGCCTTGAAATACTGCTCAACATCAAAAATGAAATTCTCAAGCTCTTTAGCATCCAGGTTCCCTTTGAATGCTTTAGGTTTCGGGACTTTCAGTTTATTAAATCCCATGTGTACTTGACCGTTGGTCTGGTTCTCTACTGTCCGCATGGTCAAATTCACTCGAGTGCTTAATTCAGCCATCTCAGCCCTGATGGCTTCTACTGCCATTCTCACGTCTTCTGTGAGTTCGTTGACCATCCTCAGCATGGTCTTTTGTGAATTATCTAGCTCTTCAACACGTTCTTCCATTTGTGCGACAGAGCCGGTGGAACTATCCCCACGTTCGAAGCTGCTCGGTCGTGCAGCTTTATCTTCTAGGGTCTCAACCCTCAGCGTCAGTTCTTGTATAGGTAGCCCATCAACTCGGGCATTCAGGGCTGTAATCTCGCCCATTTTTTCCGTCATCTCCTTCATTTGATTCTCGAGGAATCGTACCGTGTCTGGTGTTTCCCTCAAGAATAGCATCTGTTCTTCAATTTCAACTAGTCGGTCGACTTGCGACTTGCCCAATGATTTTGTCGCCGACATGATCGCTACTTTTTCAAATCCGAGGAGCCAACTACGCTCTGATACCACTTATCACAATCGTACTCTTTCGCAGCGGGACAATCGATTGTGATGCACTTGCTCTGACCCAACGAGCAAGTCAGCCGAACGAAAATCAGAAATCGTAGACAACTTCGGTGTACGGTTTAGCCTCCACTCACGTTTTTTTAGAGAAAAGGTTTTATGAAAACGTGAGAGAGAAAGTAGTTGAAAACATTTGTGAAAAAGTTTGTCATACGCAAGAAAGCAAGAAAGGGACAACCACGGCTTTGATTGCATATAACTTCGGGTAGGAAGAATTGACGACTAGTCGCATCCCCCATATAGTACATTCTAGGATTTATGCCTATGACACCCTTGCACATGAAAATGGAGAGGAGTCATACGGCCACAAAAATACAAGTAAAGCTAAATAGAAAGCAATAAGACATATATACAATGAAAGCATGATAAAAAGGGGTTGAAATGGCCATGTGGTCATGGGCAACACGCCCTGGACAAGCATGACCGTGACACCCAGCCCACCAGCGCCGGCGTACCCTGCCCACATGCCCGGCGAGGGCACGCCCAGCCTCCACCCATGCGTGCGCGCGGATTCGAAACATGCCCACCCATGCTCGCGCGCCCAGCCCAACCAGGCCCCTTTGAGAGCGCGTTCACGCCCCACCAGCGCCCCCTGTGTCACAATCGCACTCTTCTCAACGGGTCTACGATTGTGCGGCACTTGCTTTAGGTTCGACAAGCAAGTCAGCCGTACGAAAAACGAAAGTTGAGGACTACTTCCGTATATGATCTAGCCTCCCCTCGGGTCTTGGGAGAAAAGGTTTTAGAAAACGAGAGAGAGAAAGTGTTTTGAAAGCATTTTGAGAAAGTATTTTGTTATACGCAAGCAAGCAAGTAAGGGACAAACAACGGCTTGATTATCATATAACTCCGGGTAGGAAGGTTGGACAACTAGTCATACCCCCCTATAGTACATTCTAGGATTTAAGCCTTTGGCAGGCTTGCACATGAAAATGGCGAGGAGTCATACGCCCATAAAAATACAAGTAAAGCTAACTATTAAGCAAAGCTAACTAAATACAATGAAAGTAAGATAACAAGGGGTTGAGATGGGCATGCAGCCACGGGCAACACACCCTGGACAAGCATGACCGTGACATTCTCCTCCACTTAAATGGTTGACGTCCTCGTCAACCGACTCTGCTCGAACTCAGCAGTCGCACGAGCATCTTGACTTCAGATCTTCAAACGGTCCCAGCGGACCTCTACATCTTGGCTTCTCTTCCAGTCTGCCAAGAACTTCTTCATATTTTCACTTTGGTTGGCTTTTTGAGGTGCCCTCTCGGCCAATGCCTCAAAAGCATTCTTCAGTGTGATATGCGGAATCGACGCTTCTGGCTTTCTCCTTGAGTTATACCATTTCTGTTCGACCCATTCTCTTGTGCTCATCGGTGCTTCTTTTGCATACTTCTGAGCTACTTCTGTCTTTGGCCTCCACTCTGTGGGAGGATAACTAACTTGGTCATCGATGTGGCTCTTTACGTCACAACGTTTGCCTTGGCCTTTGTTCAGTTGGAGGGCAGATAATAATTTCACTCCATTTGGCTGTCTTAACTTCGCAGGGACCACGGTGGGGTTCGATCCTGTGATGACTAAGCTTTCTGCCAGGGCCATCGGTATAACTTTGTGTTTGAGGAGAAACTCCATCCCCAACACAATATCAAAATCGTCCATCTTGACGACCACGAAATCTGCTTGCCCAGTCCAAGCATCTAGTTTCACTGTCGCTCTTCGCGTGACACCCAAAATGGGTAGGGCCGCGGAATTCACAGCTTTGATCTTTCCCACGTCTCTGACCCAATGTAGGTTCAACCGACGTGCTTCTGCTTCGGTCATGAAGTTGTGGGTCGCTCCTGAGTCGACCATGGTATTTCTTGTGGGTTTCCCATTAATCCATGCGTCGACATACATAAGACCACGTGGAGTGGTTTCTTTGCTTACTTCTACCTTATGTAAGGCGGACAAATATTTCAATGCTCCGATTCGGGTGTCGCCCCCATCTTCTTCAGAGGTTTCGCCCTTTGTTCCTGATGAACTCGCCAACGCAGCTTGGAAGGCATTGAAGGATGCTCGATTTGGGCATTCATACGCCCGATGGGCCCCTTTACATATGTAGCAGAATGGGGGCTTTTGGTTGTAGTTATTCTGATAGTGTGGCCTTTGCCATGAATTTCCCCCATTCTGTTGGACGGTCGTCGATCTCTCTCCTCATTTGTAATTTGGCCCCCTCCCCCACTCTTTGGAGAGTTAGGCCGAGAATTTCTATTCCTTCTACTTGGAGAAGTTTGGCTTTGTCTCACACCTTGAGATTGCTCGCTGTATGTTTCGGTGGTGAGATCAAACAAACGTTTTGCGGCCCCATAAGCTTCTGATAAACTCTGCACCTTCTGTTCGTAAAGCTTGGCTTTTGCCCAAGGTTTCAATCCTTCCACAAAGCAAAATACCTTGTCTTTTTCTGACATATCTCGGATGTCCAACATTATTCCAGCGAAATGTTTAACATATTCTCGAATTGTCCCTGTGTGGTTCAATTCTCGTAGCTTACGCTTTGCAAGGATCTCAACGTTCTCTAGAAAGAACTGAGAATGAAGTTCTTCTTTAAGCCTTTCCCATGTATCTATGACGCATCGTCCTTCCTAAATATCTATGTATCGGGAACTCCACCACAACTTGGCATCATCCGTCAAGTGCATTGTAAACCCGAGATTTTTCCTTGGAATTTCTAAAAAAAAATAAAAAATTTGTTAAAACATTTTTGGGAAATTGTTGTATAAGGAAAAGAGGAATAAAACAAAAGAAAGGGTAAGGGAAAACAAAAAGGAGCTAGGTGTTTTGGTATGTTTTGTTTTAAACAAAAAAAAAAAAAAAGAAAAAGAATTGTGGGAATGGATAAGCTTTGGAGCACTTACCATTTACTCCACTTCCTAACCCATTTTCTCCCATTTGCTTCTCTTTTATTAAAAAAAAAAAAGAGCATTTCGTGGGAGAAGGTGGAAGAAAGAAGAAAAGAGAGCTTGCTGGGGTTGGAAGTTGAAGAAGAAGGGGGAAAACTCAACACAAGCCTCCATGGCAACTAGGTGATCAACTCTACTCACTACTGATGTTTAGGTCGTTTTGAGCTCCACAAGAAGAGTTAAGAGGTGAGGTTTGCTTTTCTTGAAAGTTAACCCATTTTCGAACAAATTTCGTGAAGGAAGCTCGAGCAAAATCGGACTTTAAATTATTGATTTGCCAAGGGGAAGTCAGAGGAGAGATTTTGCTGTCAAATCTTAGAAACCTCTGGGGTTTGGGACATTCTGATCTGTAGGATTTGAATCAAAAGCTCCATTAGGTATGGTTGGAAAGCTTATTTAATTTCCTATAACTTTCATGAAGAAGTCGTGAGTAAATAATGATTGGAAGTGGCTTTAAAATTCAGGTCAGGTGTGGTGTGCAGCAGAAAAACGATTCTGGAAATTTCAGAAGCTTATTTTTCGGGAAGTCATTTTCGAGGTATTTACGGACACATCCTTTGGGAATTCGATTCCATTCCTTCAGATAAGTTTTAGAGGGTTCAAAAAGGAAGAGTTTGGTATAAAGTACATCATTTTTAGCCAAGTAATGAAGAAGTTATGAGTATGTGAGGTTAGAGTATGAAATTTGCAGAATGCTGGAAATAGATGAAGTGATATTGGTAATCTTGAGTTTGAAAGTCATGAGATTGAAGTTCTAATGCTTGGTTTTGGTTTTTTTGACAGGCCAGGAGGAAATAGGTTAAGTTTACAGGCCGAGGATCTAGTTTTAACACTGTGAGTGACAAAACGAATTTCGAAAACGATTTCTATGCCTGAATTTATGCTTATGGAAATATAAGACTTCCTAAGAATGCATTAGTTTAAATGCTGTATGTTTTTTTTAAAACATTGAACACATACTTAAGAGCATACATGGTTTCCTAGGAAATCATTAAGATATTGAGTCGAGGCTGTATAGTACTGTGTGCACACAGGTCATTTTCTGTTGTCGACGTTGAGTGTACTCCGTGACAACAATGCTGTCGTGAGTGCTGGGCGGGGCCCCACTACATCGTAGAATGAATGTTGGTTGTACTGGGCGTGCCCTACACAACGTAGATCGTCATATGGTTTTTCCTTAAATGGTTAATATTCTTGATATGCCTTGTGAGATTTTAATGACATACCTGCTAGAGTGCTGAAAAGAAAAACTATTGTGACTATACATTTATATTTAACGCCTGAATACAGATTCATATGCTCATAGATTATCAGGTGTTATGATTTGCGAGTTAGTAGCTTTAACTAAGTCACTAGCTGAGCCTCATAGCTCATTCTTTCAATGTTTTCTAACTTTTCAGGTAGAGATCAAGCTCCCGGTGCCTGAGATCCTGCCATAGTCTGTCGAGCACTCTCTAAGTTTGATATTTTGTACGTGGGTGGGGTTTTGTAGCGTTTCCGTATATACATTGTAGATATTTTGGAAGGAACGCATAGTTATGTTCGTGTATGCACTAGGGGTGGTGGTTGTGTAAATCATGGTTGGGTATATTTTGGGTTGTAGTGCTCTCTACCCGTTTTAAAATTTTCAAGTGAGGTTTAAGTAGAGCCACTCCTTATGTACGTATAATAATTAACAAGGTTCCTCTGTGTTGTGTTTAAAGTATTTCATATGCCAGCATAGCATGTTTATCAGATGTAACAAAGTCATTAGGTATCGTTAGTGAGGTAAACGATGTCTGATAGCTTCACGCTATCTTCCGGGCTAAAAGAGAGGTTAGTTCGGGAGGGGGTGTGACATGCATCGTCGCTAAAGTAACTTTTGATTCTTCGGACGTTGTACTCGTGGCCCTAAAGTATTGTTCCAAGTCAAAATGAAGTTTTCCAGGGCTTTTGCATCTTGAGCCCCACAGAAGGGCTTTGGCTCAAGCACTTTCACTTTGTTCAACTAAATTACGCCCCCAGTTGGGGCTTGATTTCCCACCGCTCTCATGGTGAGATTCACACGGTCGTTCAAGTCTGCTACTTCTGCCCTCACGACATCGATGGTAGCTCTTACATCCTCGGATAGGTCAGACATCATCTGAACTATCGCTCTTTGCGCGCTGTCTAAACTCTCGACGATCTCTTCTAAATGGGCAACAGAGCCCGACGAGCTATCCCCACGCTCGAAGCCAACAGGTATTGTGGCTTTGTCTTCCAGGGCCTCAACCCTCACCATCAATTCTCTGACTGGCATCCCGTCTAGGCGGCCAGCTACCGCGTCAATCGTGTCGGCCTTCGTGGCAATCTCATCCAGGCGAGATTCCAGGAACTGCACATTATCAGGGACTACTCTTAGGAAGAGCATTTGCTCTTCAATCTCGGACAGTTGGTCGACATGGGCCTTGCCCAACTCTTCGGTCACGGACATGATCGCAACTTTTTGATTCGAGGAGCCAACTAGGCTCTGATACCACTTGTCACAATCGCACTCTTCTCAACGGGTCTACGATTGTGCGGCACTTGCTTTAGGTTCGACAAGCAAGTCAGCCGTACGAAAAACGAAAGTTGCGGACTACTTCCGTATATGATCTAGCCTCCCCTCGGGTCTCGGGAGAAAAGGTTTTAGAAAACGAGAGAGACAAAGTGTTTTGAAAGCATTTTGAGAAAGTATTTTGTTATACGCAAGCAAGCAAGTAAGGGACAAACAACGGCTTGATTATCATATAACTCCGGGTAGGAAGGTTGGACAACTAGTCATACCCCCCTATAGTACATTCTAGGATTTAAGCCTTTGGCAGGCTTGCACATGAAAATGGCGAGGAGTCATACGCCCATAAAAATACAAGTAAAGCTAACTATTAAGCAAAGCTAACTAAATACAATGAAAGTAAGATAACAAGGGGTTGAGATGGGCATGCGGCCATGGGCAACACGCCCTGAACAAGCATGACCGTGACACCCTGCACGCGTGCCCAGTATCACAATCGTACTTTTTCGCAGCGGGACAATCGATTGTGATGCACTTGCTCTGACCCAACGAGCAAGTCAGCCGAACGAAAATCAGAAATCGCGGACAACTTCGGTGTACGGTTTAGCCTCGACTCACGTTTTTAGAGAAAAGGTTTTATGAAAACGTGAGAGAGAAAGTAGTTGAAAACATTTGTGAAAAAGTTTGTCATACGCAAGAAAGCAAGAAAGGGACAACCACGGCTTTGATTGCATATAACTTCGGGTAGGAAGAATTGACGACTATTCGCATCCCCCTATAGTACATTCTAGGATTTATGCCTATGACACCCTTGCACATGAAAATGGCGAGGAGTCATACGGCCACAAAAATACAAGTAAAGCTAAATAGAAAGCAATAAGACATATATACAATGAAAGCATGATAAAAAGGGGTTGAAATGGCCATGCGGCCACGGGCAACACGCCCTGGACAAGCATGACCGTGACACCTAGACTAGTAGCGACTCTGCACTCTCGCCCATCCCCCACCTTCCCCTGTGCACGCGCCCAGTCCAACAAGCCCCCCGTGCGCGCGTGCCCAGCCCCACCTTCCTCCCGTGCTCGCGCTGCCAGCCCCACCAGCCCCTGTGCGTGCGCGCCCAGTGTCACAATCGGACTCTTTCGCAAAGGGTCAACGATTGTGCGGCACTTGCTTTAGCTCGACAAGCAAGTCAGCCGTACGAAAACGGAAGTTGCGGACGGCTTCCGTATATGGTCTAGCCTCCCCTCGAGTCTCAAGAGAAAATGTTTTTAGAAAACTGGGAGAGAGAAAGTGTTTTGAAAGCTTTTTGAGAAAGTGTTTTTGTTATACGCAAGCAAGCAAATAAGGGACAAAAACAGCTTGATTATCATATAACTCTGGGTAGGAAGGTTGGACAACTAGTCATACCCCCTATAGTACATTCTTGGATTTATGCCTATGACAAGCTTGCACATGAAAATGGCGAGGAGTCATACGGCCACAAAATTACAAGTAAAGCTAACTAGAAAGCAATAAGACATACATACAACGAAAGCATGATAAAAAGGGGTTGAGATGGGCATGCGGCCACGGGCAACATGCCCTGGACAAGCATGACCGTGACACCCAGCCCCACAGCCCCCTGTGCACGCGCGCCCAGTGTCACGGTCGTAACTCTCCAACCGTGCGGCACCATGATTTTTTGCCTTATCATGGCCAGCCTTAAGTGGAACTCAAGCCCCAATACATTTTTCGCCCATCCTTTTGTTGTTTCGTCGGACCTTAGGCAAGGTTAATCCTCCTCAACCAAGCTTCTTTAAGATGCAGCGGAAGTATACTTGTGAAGGGAATAATCGAATTAAACCCACAGCGGAAGTATAGGAATCGTCTTTGATTTATTTAGAATTAAACTAAAATACAAGGGTTAAGCAATAAATACCTTTTAAATATGGAGATTCTTCTGGAGGATCTTTATCTCTTCCACAAAGTCTTCCTGGCTATGACTCGAACACAGGACCAAGGCTTGTGGGAGCCTCTTGAAAGAAAATCCACAAGGGATTGGAGAGGAGGATGTCTAGAGAGAATTCTCTAATTCTCTCTATTGAGGAGATGTGTGTTATCAAGAATGCACAATGGTTCACCCCTAGGGTCCTATTTATAGTGGTCTAGGGAAGATAATAAAATAATATATTTTAATATCTAATATATTAAAATATATTTATCTAAACAATTTGAATCATATTCAAACCTTTTAAAATTCTCCTACGATATTTATTTCATAATTTGAATCCAATTCAAATTTAATAAATATCTTTTCTTTAATGTATCTAATATACATTAATTATTTTCATATTTAATGTATCAAATACAATAAATATATTTTCCTCTTTTATATTTAATATATCTAATATATTAAATATTAATTTGAACACTTCAAATTAAATATTAATTTGAACATTTCAAATTTCTCTATCAACTAAATTGATCTTTTAGTGTTACTGTGAGCTAGCAAGGGGACCTTATGGACCTACAGATTATAAGCTCCAATGATACAAAATCAATTAATTAAACTCTTTAATTAATTAATTTTCATTCATTAACTATAGGTCACTCCACTATAGACCTAGAGTTGCACTCTTATGCACTGTAGGACAAGTTGTGTCCATAGATATAATCACTACATTTAAGTCGATCCTTCACGAGTTGTTCGTAATTACAGCTGGGTCAAAAGTCCGTTTTACCCCTATAATTACATCTTGCACCTTAAGTACCACTGATCCTCTAATGAACAATCTGTTTATAATCTAATTATAAACTAAGTCCCTCTCGGGCCAGTGAGAGGGTGGGGTCCCATTGTTCAAGTCCCGAAATCAGCACTTAAGGGAACTACTCATCTACTTACCCTATATGAGAAGGAGTGAATTCCATCTTGTGAGATTATGTTCCCAGCTCCCTATTTGGTCAAGTCCCCAAAATGGTAGGCATATTGAATCGGCTACAAAAGCCACTCTCACCCATGCAAATCAAAGGACAAGCCCTCACAGGCAGGAGTTCATAACTCACTCAGGATTAAGATCGAGTCGCATATGATCATCCTGATGAAATATTAATCTTCTCAATTAACGGATTTATAAAGAGAGATTAAATATTTCGTGGTCCAGTCTTATACAAACTCATTGTATAAGATACCCCCACTCACATGTCTCCACATTAATGATTTGGATCAAATCATTTCTAACTATTACAAAGTGGGCCGTATCAATAGTGTTACCAGGATAAGGCACCCAACCTTATCCATATACTATGACCCTTTAGGTTATTTCTTGAACATGATCCTCTCGTATGTCAACCACATACTGTTCAAGATTACAATAATAACCTTGGATTTTTCATATAATGGATAATATTAGATTGCAAATAAAATAATTAAAATAATTATTAATTATTAAATAAACTATTAATTACGAGGCTTTAGGGCATAAATCCCAACAACTTGGCCATACACGTCGCTCGTACATGTATGTTCACTCAAATGTGACTCTAGCCGACTTGCCTCTACTCTAGGCCAAGTCCTATGGCTCAACCTTGCCTCTACACTAGGCCAAGGTCATCTCAACACAACGTCGCTTCCTCAACCAAGCTTCTTTAAGATGCAGTGGAAATATACTTGGCCATACACGTCGCCCGTACGTGTATGTTCACTCAAATGCGACTCTAGCCGACTTGCCTCTACTCTAGGCCAAGTCCTATGGCTCAACCTTGCCTCTACACTAGGCCAAGGTCATCTCAACACAACGTCGCTTCATGGGACATCGTCCCTCAACTCTTAGTCATGTCCACAATGTCTCTACATCAGTCTGGAACTTCATTGGGATCATTTGGACCTATCGTTGGGCCCAAACGGCCTTAAAACGCTCAACCGAAGCTTACCGGGTAATTCCGACACTTATCGGGACTTATCGGGTGATTATAACGCTTATCGGGTGAAACCGATGCAAACCAGAGCTTTTCGGGGCATTATAACACAAACCAGGACATAACAGGCAAGTATCATCCAAACTCGAAACTATCAGGTCCCACTGATGAATAGTGATGCCATCCCGAGCCTCGGGAGGTCACCTGACTTAGCCGCTCGCTCGGACATGTTATCGAAATCCTTCCCATGGGTTGCCTTCATAATCGGGGCCTCTCGGACATCCATCCATCCTTGTCATATCGAGGCATGAACTCTCCCGAGCCCATGTCGAGTCATTCTCGTATCGCTGGCCGCTACCGGGTCCTATGATCGAACCTCTAGCCCATGGGAAGGGGCGCAATGTCGACACACCCGTGCCGCCCGACACTGTCTCAGGAAAACCCATTCCATAAGAAGACGCCCAAGACACTCGTCTTGCAGACGCTCGCCCACACCATGACACACTCATGTGCCATGGGGTAGCTCGCTTAGGCCATGAGGCCCAGGGGTGGTGGAGAGCTGACACCATGCCTCCCCATAATGAGATTTAAGGGTCTGTCACCCTTGCACGTCAATTTGGCGAGGGATCATATGCTAGGTGGAGCGCTCGTCTGGACTCCGATTGACACGAAATCTGGCGAGCTTCTATCTTGTCCATATACTGACTTAACCCCAGAGCCGCTCGTCAAAACTCACGATGGAACCCCGTCTATCCAGGATATGGCCCGGGGCCCCATCTGACCCCCACTAAGCTTGTCACTGCCACCTTAGACGACATGGTTACTCCCTGTTCTGCTCGTATCTCAGCTTGGCATTAAAGCCTACATATTTGGTGTGTTGGATGATGCACCGTCCTCCACGGTCGCATCATGGCACTTGTCTTCTCGTTGCCCTTGGGTGGCCATATGGGCGACACTTGCATGCCGCCGTTGCTCTTGTCTGCGCCGTGGGGGTCACAATGTACTCTCTTCTTAGCACGATTGTGACACTCAGCCCCACCACCCCCCTGTGTGCACGCGCAGCCTCACCAGCCCACCGCCACGCCCCACCAGCCCCCTGTTCATGCGAGGTAAGCCCACAACCAGTACCTTTGCACGTGCGCCGAGCCCCCAACTTGCGCGTTAATCATGCCCCCCTACCGAGTCTTTGAACTCAAGTTGCGCCCGGAGCCTTCTGGCCGAGGGCACGTTTGCCTGGACGTCACGCATCGCTACCCCCCCACAGCAACCCCCAGTCGGGTTCGTTGAGCAGGTGGGGGCACACCCTGGCCTCCTAATCGGTGTTCACGCAAGCGCACGCGATCGAAGTAATATAAAATGGTATCTGAGTACCAAGTATCGAATCCCACAGGGAACGGAGTAGCAAAGACTTTGTTTTGCAAAAATGTAAGGCAAATCGCAAGTTTGAAAAGTAAAATGCAAAAATCAAGTTGTTGGTGGAAAATTGAAATTGCTAATACAATTGCTAATCCATAATGGCAATGTTGAAAATAACCTAAATTGCTACTCCAATTGCTAATCCAGAATGGCAATGTGCGAAAGACTAAAAATGCAGAATTAAATTGCTAATCTAAATTGGCAATATAAAATGGCAATTTGGATGAACTTAAGAATGAAATTATAAAGGATGGGGCTCAAGAATGTCATTGCCCTAAGTCGTAATTGCAAACCAAAATTGCAATTCCAACCTACTCCACACTCAATTGTAAACCAAAATTGCATCTCCTATTACCTCAAAATTGGGCTTTTTAGGAGGCTAAGTGGGGGCTCTATATGTCTATAGTCCCTCCATCTTAGATAATTTTTGGCTCACAACTTTATGGGTCTTGGAGTCCTTAATCCCTATGTCTAAGGTAAGGAATGGCTTATGTCTAAGCTCTTTTACTCCATTACTTGTGTGAAATCTGCTTGTCACTAACCCTGTCGGTATTAGATCTAAGCTTGAGTTGAAACCCTAGTTGATCAATCTAGGATCTCAACGGAAATTAAGTTAACACAAGCAAACAATTAAGATGTACGCTTGGTTTTTCTTGGAATTTTGGCTACATTTACTTCTTAGGGAATTCACATCCTTGAACCCCTAAGATGTTTTAGCTCATATTTTTAATGAAAAACATAAAACTAATTTTAAAGAAAGATTTCATAATTAAATTGAATAATGCAATAACTTATGAATTGCAATTTGGTTTTTTTTTTTTCTAAAAATTTAAGCAAAAGTAAATAAGGGTAATAAAGTTAAAATACAAGGTCAATTTGGTAATTCCCTTATCTTCTACCTTCTGTCGTGAACATAGATTGGAAAAGTCCTCTTTTTGTTCTTCACAGAAGCTAATTAGACAAGGAATAAAAGAAAAACAGAGCAAATAAGCAAAAGCTCAACTTGATTCCTATGAATTTATGCTTGCTTGCGTCCAATAGAGAACAAGAGGTTAATCCCCATGACCATTCATCATATAATAAAGGAAGGTTGAAGCACTGTAATTGAAATTTTAGTGAAAATAAATAACTAAAACTGAAGGAAAATAAAAACAGAGGAAATATTGCGAGCAAAATTACCCTCGATTGAACTTGAAACCAACTTAAGTTTGAATGAAAATACAACCAATCGAAAAACAAAGTATCTAAGCAATGTTTGTTAATACAAACTGAAGGAACGTTGCGATGGAAATCGAGTAAAATGATCAGAACAGTAGCAGAACAGCCAAAACAGAGGCTGTCCCAAACCGAAAAAACCAGAAAACTAAGCTTCGAATTGATCCCTTGAATCGTCCTCTTTTGTTCGGCGTTCTTCAATCTCCTTATGTAGACCGATATAGGGTTCCCATTTGCCAAAAATAATGCTCTAAATCCCTTGATTTGTGCGAGAATTTCTCTGTCAATTATGGGTTCATCAATCACGGATTTCCCGAAAATTCCATATCTGCAGCTGCTGAGGATTGCCAATTCGCTGGTTTGGCAATGGTCTGGCAATTGGTTTGGCAATTCCTGCAAAATAATCACAATACTTAGAAATCTTTTCCAATTGCTACCATATTTCATTATTTCCTTCTTTCAACAATTTTTCACCATTTTCCATTAATAATAGGACAAACAAGAGTTCTTTCGAGCAATTTAGGATTAAAATAAGCCTTAATTTCACGGCTTATCACACCCCCAAACTTAAGATGTTGCTTGTCCTCAAGCAATTTTTAAGAGTTTATGGTGGTGACAATCAACCATATTTGATTAGCAATTGGTTTAGCATGATTAACTTCTCAGAGGATCTTCAAACTCATAATACCTTTTGCCCAACTTGCTAAACTTGCTTTTCCTACTTTTCTCATAACTTAACACTTTTTTGACACATCCAGTTTAACTTAAACTTCTACTAGTTCAGGTAGATTTCACTAAGTTATCCTAGCAAAAGATTTCAAAGTGCTCCACTTTCTTCTCCCCCCCAAACTTATTTCATGCTGTCAACACTTTTTTTTTCTTTTTTTTTCTTTTTTTTTATGTGTTTCAGTCAATTGTGCCTTCGTTTCAACTTACTAACGCTTTGTGGCGGAAGTAGCTGACTACGAGCACACATCACCTAGTACAACATACCCATTTTCTTATTGAACTGTTCATGCAAAGAAAATCATGGGTGTCATGACTTACCCTGATTACTTGGTTAAATCTGAAAAGAGGGGTACATTTTTTTTTTTTTTTTTTTTGAGACAGCTCATTTTTTAACAGGAACATGACTATTTCCCTCCCCCAAACTTAAACTTGTCAATGTCCTCATTGACACTGGAATTTAGGGAAGATGTAGGGTACTTAGAAGAACGTAGTGCTACTATCTGAAGTGTGTATTAATTTAAGTCTACTGGATGTAATCAAAAGTGTTAACTAAATGGAGAAGTAGTACTAGCCTAGTCGAACAGGTGGGTGGTAGGTATTTAATGAAAATGGGTGGTCCTACCTCATCATCGAAGTTTTTTTTTTTTTTTGTTTTTTTGTTTTTTTGTTTTTTTGTTTTTTTGTTTTTTTTGTTTTTTTGTTTTTAATTAAATTTTGTTCAACAACTTATGAAAAGTTAACTAATGAAATAACAAAGCTTGAAGTTTGATTAATGAGTTATGACTGAAAAAGTTAACTAATCCTATAGTAACAATTTCAACAAGAAAACATAGGCTAACAAACAAAAACAAAGAGTTCGAACATGAAATTTCAATAAAAAATCAGATTTCAAAAATGTAAAAGGGGTGTGTAAGAGAACTCCCCTAAAGAGAAGAAGATTGGTCGTCATCTTGAGATTCTGGTGGAGGTGGAAGCAGGATGTTTGGAAATTCTTGGAACCTTGGACCTTTTCCTTTTGTGAGTGCCGCCAAGGTTTACTGAAGAGCTTCATCACGTTCCTTCACATACCCCCAGTAGGCTTGCAATTGCTCTTGAAACTTCTTTTGGTGGTTTGTGAGGATTGCCAAACCAGATTGCTGAACCGGTGATTCTGCAATTCCTTTAGCAATCGTTTCAGCATCCTGTTCAGCACTCTGTTCTTGCGGTATGTCCTTGTGAAGCCTCATTACTTTTCTTTTATTATGGGCCATCAAAACCTTAACACCAACAAGATCCCATGGTCTTATTTTTTCACTAGATCTGCGCACTTTGAGGCCGGCCTTCTTGCATAACTTGGTGATCAAGTCTCCAAAGAACATTTTGCCCGCCTTCTTGTTCCTTCCCATCACCATCTCATGCTTGATCAATCTGCCCACATTGATTTCATACCCCTTATATATGCTGTAAAGGAGCATGATGCGTTCTTGAGAGATAGTAGAGGAATGGGTGGTCGGCAAGATCCTGTTTCTAATGAAGTTCAACCATACCGAAGGCTCATTCTTTAAATCTCCTGCAAGCAAATGTTTCCTTCCTTGTGGTGCTACTTGCCATTCAACTCCTGGGTGTGCAAGCAGTTTCAAAACTTCATTCATTTGTTTGTTTGTTGGTTTTTCTATGGCTTCATTTCCGGAAGGGTTTCTCAAGGATTTGAGCTTGTAGATGGCATTGATGCTTTTAGCTGAGTAGTCCACCCTTTGGTTTTGAAGCATGAGTTCATTTTTTTCTTCATTTCCTAGGTGGGCATACAATTCAATTACCAATTTCTCATCCGCTGGTTTCGGATGCTTGCACAACTTCTCCCATCCATATTGTTCAATCTTTGTTTTTATGAAGTCCTGCACATTTGTGGTGAATCCCTTCTCAACTAGCAATCCCATCTTTTTCAAACTTCGTCTTCTTTCCCCCACATCAATCAATTCTTCTTCTTCACTTTCTTCATCCTCTTATTCTTCATCTGTCTCTTCAGTTTCTGTCTCTTCAACTTCCTCCTCTTCTTCCTCAACTTCTTTTTCCTCTAGACTTATTCCGTCACTCCCTTCTTGTTCTACTTTTTCTACTTCTTCTTTGCTCTTTTCATCTTCTGCCTTCCCCTGTTCGGAATCATGCCCCATCTCAGATGATGAGGTGCTAGAGGCCTGATTTCCTCTAGACTCCATATTCATTAACTTTTCAAAAGAATCAGGGGACGATACCTGCCTTTGTAGCTCTTCCTTTGTCTGGCTCGGCTCTCCAACTTCAAGAACTTCTTCTCCAAGTTCTGTTTCTGGTTCAGACCATCTTGAAGGTCTTTTAGTACTGAAGCCGGCTGCTACGTGTTCCTCCTTGAAGAATGCTGCCAAGGTCTGAGCATGTTCAATCGCCTGCTTCACCCAATCTTCCTTTTGAGAAGGCTTCGCTGGCAATTGTTGTTGCTTGGGTGGTGGCATTTGCTCCACATTCTTCCCTATGGAGCTTCTCGGGTTGGAATTGTCTTCCCCTGGTTCCTTTTCTTCTTTCCATTGGTGAGAAGTCCTTGCTTCCTTCCTTGCAAGAAGTTTTTGCTTTGGAAATTTACTTGCTTTAGGAGGTAGCAATTTCACAGCATCTTCTTCCTTTTCTTCCACAGCCTTAGGGGTCTCGGTTCTTGCTCTTTTTGCCTCACGTTTGAGCCCTTTGATGAGGGTGTCAATTTCTTTTTCCCTCTTCAATTCTCTTCGGTTAGCATGGATTTGGCGCACCATTTCCCTCCATTCTTCGGTTCCTCTTTTTGGTTCGGCCGTGGAAGTCGAAGAAGATGCCGAGAGAGGCATTACCACTTGAAGTGGTTTCTCCAATTCCAGCAACTGTTGGTATCGATCATCAGCGACTCTTTGCCATTCCCTTCTCCATTCCTCGGTTCCCACTTCTGGTTCAAGATCGATAAATGGGTGGGATTCTTGCTGCTGTCCCTTCGATTTCTCGTTATCGGCAGAGGACATTTTGGGCGTTGGTTCTTCGGGTAGGATTTTAGGGCTTGAAGGCAAAGTGCTCGAGGGTTGGGCGAGATCTTCACTCCTTATTACTGGAGTTTTTCTTGGGCGGCGGCGATAAGTGTTCTTCGCCGGTTGCATGTTGAAGGAGAAGAGAAGGCTTCGGTCGAGGGAATGAAGAAGATGAAGTGATGGGGGAAATTTTCTTAATTGCTTGACTTCCCTTCCTTGTTTTATTCGAATAAAGGAGGAAAATCAATTTAAAATTGGCAACGGTTGGGGTTCATTTAATGAATTCCCTTCCTTATTTGCCCCTCAAAAGATTTCCTTCCTTATTCCCTTTCTTCTTTCCCTTTTTTGAGAATGCGATAGGATTGCCAATTCGCTGGTTGCAATTTCTCTTTGGCAATTGTGCGGGATGCATTGCCAAAGAGATTGCCAATCTGGAATTGCAATCTTTCCTTGCTCAAATAACATAATTTGAAGTGTTCAAATTAATCAACCATATAACATAATTTGAAGTGTTCAAATTAATATTTAATATATTAGATATATTAAATATAAAAGAGGAAAATATATTTATTGTATTTGATACATTAAATATTAAAATAATTAATATTTATTTGATATATTAAATAAAAGATATTTATAGAATTTGAATAAAATTCAAATAAATAAATATCGTAGGAGATTTGAATGAGATTCAAATAAATAAAAGATATATTTTAATATATTAGATATTAAAATATAATATTTTAATAATGGCAAAGATCTTCCCTTGGTCTCTATAAATAGAACCCTTGGGTTGAAGCATTCTGAACAACACACATCTCCTCAAAGAGAGAATTAGAGAATTCTCTCTAAACCTCTTCCTCTTTAATCCCTTGAGAATTTTCTTTCAAAAGGCTCCCACAAGCCTTGATCTTTTGTTAGAGTCATAGCAAGGAAGACTTTGTGGAGGAGATAAAGACCCGCCAGAAGAATCTCCATATTTTCAAGGTATTTATTGCTTAACCCTTGTATTTTAGTTTAATTCTAAATAAATCAAAGACGATTCCTATGCTTCCGCTGTGGGTTTAATTCGATTATTCCCTTCAGTTTTATCACTGATATACCATATCAGTAGGGTAAAAAGGATATATTATTGATATTTGACTTTTTTTTCCTTTCTTTTAGTAATTGTTTGGTTACTCATTTGTCATTTATACATCATATCAATAAATTCAAAATACTAAATTAGTGATAACTTGATATTGATAGCAAAAAAAGTTGATAACAAATAATAGTAAATTGTTAATAGTCATGTATCACTAATATACAATTTTTTATATCTATCAATGATAGGTGTATCAACATCTATTATTAACAAATGTAGAAAGAGTATATCAGTAATAAATATATAAATATTCTATCAGTGATAGAGATAGAAATAGTCTATCAGAGATGTAGAAATGGTTATTAATATATATATAAATAGTCTATTATTAATATTTGTAATAGAAATCTATCATTAGTAGACGTACTGGTGTTCTATTTAGGGCTATACATTAAACTTGTTTATCACCAATAGACAAAAAATGGTCTACTTGTGATATATGTAAATGGTCTACTAGTGGTAGGCATAAAAATATATATTAATGGTAGATGTCTATCACTGATAAGACTATAAAAATTGTATATGAGTGATATAGTATATGAGCGATATAAGAGGGTAGCTATGTAAAAATAGTTATAATGAGTCATGAATTTTTTTTAAAAAAATTTGTCATATTTTTAAAATATTTATTTTTGTGACATATTAGGAATTATGGCAACTAATTTTTTCCACCAATTGTAATTTTCCTCTATTTGGTTAATAACGTGAACTATAATACTTTATACGGATTAAAAAATAGTTGTTCAAAGATCAAATGCGAAATAAATGTAAATAGAAAAAATGAAACGGTTTGTTGGTTAAAATGGTAAAAGAATAAAAACATAGTTTGGTAAATTTATTTTTATTACCAATGGAAGTGGTTCCATATAAAAAAATCAAGATGATTGATGGTCGATAGAATTAAAATAGTAAAAATAGGATAGTTATTTTTATTAAGATAATAGATGCATAAAAAAGTGATTACTTTCGATTTTGCATAAAATGGTATTTCAACATTTTTCTTATTTTATATAATTCAGCAAACGATGGGGCAGAATTTAAACCTATGACAATAAGAAAAGGTTTTGAATACCTTATTGAAAATTTTGTATCTATATAAATAAAACTATTTCCTAATATAGTTATCTCATATATATTTTTTTTCAAATACATTTTTCTGAGAAGGTAGAGTTTTTTCCATAAATATTGGCAACATTATTCTATGTGTTTTTTCTTTTAATTACATTTTGAGTTGTCCCATTTTTTTCGTCTCAAAACATCCATACTCTCTTTTATTTTATGTTTAAGGTTAAAACTTCGAGATCTAAAAAGAAAATCTCTAGACAAAATGGAGTATCATATAGAACACAAATTATAGAGCTACAAAACCTATCACTATTAGACGTTTCATTGTTCCAATATGAACATGACTTAATTGGATAAAGTCTCTGACATTGATCAGTGACCAGAGGTTCGAATCTCCCATATCAAGTATTATTGTATTCGACACACACATATATGTATGTATGTATTATAAGTTTCATTATTAGGTCTCGACATGAAAAAATCTCATTTCACATTTGTTATCACTGAGACTATATTCATGCATCTAATAAATAAAGAAAAAGAAGACTACATAAATCAAAATATTCTATCAATCCGTTACGATATTCACAGCACAAACAAATCCATTTTTCTCTTTCTATATATTTGAAACTTTTGATTTAATTGTATTTCCTATTTTCTACTTTTGATAAATTAACAAGCTCCTTTTTTTTTCGCACGAAAATAAAAAGATATATTCTAATTTTTCTAATTTTTCTCCGCAATTTATCACTATCAAAACTTTTTCCTGTTTGACCTATGAATATCAAGGTCTTATGGAAGATACTAATTTACTCATTTGATTTTTTAGATTTTGAATGTTTGTGTGTTTATTTCTCGTTGATCTTATAGGGCATCAATTGCAATTTACAAGTGATCTACAATGTCTTCTACAGACTCACTTGAAGTGATAAATGACATTTGAATTTTGGTTCCCTGCTTAATCCTTGAAGTGATAGATGAGGAGGTTACTAATATACATAAAAATAGTCTATTATTAATATTTGTAATAGAAATCTATCATTGATAGACATACTGGGGTTCTATTTAGGACTAGACATTAAAATTGTTTATCAACAATAGACAAAAAATAGTCTACTAGTGATATATGAAAATGGTCTACCGGTGGTAGGCATTAAAAAAGATCTATTAATGGTAGAGGTATATCACTGATACACTATAAAAATTGTATATGAGTGATATAGTATATGAGCGATATATGAGGGTAGCTACATAAAAATAGTTATAATGAATAATGAAATTTTTTTGAAAAATTGTCATATTTTAAAAATATTTATTTTTGTGACATATTTGGAATTATGGCAACTAATTTGTTCCACCAATTATACTTTTCCTTTATTTGTTTAATAACGTGAACTATAATACTTTATACGGATTGAAAAAGAGTTGTTCAAAGATCAAATGGGAAATAAATGTAAAGAGAACAGATGAAACGGTTTGTTGGCTAAAATGGTAAAAGAATAAAAACATAGTTTGGTAAAGTTATTTTTATTACCAATGGAAGTGGTTCCATATAAAAAATTAAGATGATTGATGATCATTAGAATTAAAATAGTGAAAATAGAGTAGTCGTCCATCCTCGTTTGCTACATTAAGATTACAGTTGCATTAAAAAGTGATTACTTTCGATCTTTCATAAAATGGTATTTCAAGATTTATCTTATTTTATTTAATTCAACAAATGATGGGCCGGAATTTAAACCTATGTCATTAAGAAAAGGCTTTGAATACCTTAACTAGTGAAGTTATATTCAAAGTGAAAATTTTATATCTATATAAATAAAACTATTTCCTAATATAGTTCTCATGTATTTTTTTTTTCCAAATACATTTTACTGAGATGGTAGAGTTCTCTCCTTAAATCTTGGAAACACTATGATTTGTGTCTTTTTTTTTTTTAATTACACTATGAGTTGTCCTTTTCTGTTCGTCCCAAAACATCCAATACTCTCTTTTATATTCACACCACAAACAAATCCATTTTTCTCTTTCTATGTATTTCCAATTTTTGATTTAATTGTATTTCCTTATTTTTACATGATAACAGGTTCTTTTTTTCCCGTAAATAAAAGATATATTCTAATTTTTCTCAGCAATTTATGACTATCAAAACTTTGACTTCTTTGACTTATGAATATCAAGGTCTTATGGAAGACACTAATTTACTCATTTGATTTTCTATATTTTGAATGCTCGTGTATTTATTTGTCGTTTATTTTATAGGGCATCGATTGCAATTTACAAGTGATCTAACAATGTTTTCTAAAGACGCATTTGAAGTGATAAATGACATTTGAATTTTGATTCCCTGCTTAATCCTTGAAGTGATAGACGAGGAGGTTACATCTAGTTTTTAGATTGACCAATTCCAAATACATATGCAAATACAAGAATGATAGGAAAAGATAGAGAGGGAATATTACTAGTCAATAGGTAAAGACTTTATTTAACTTTGACATTGTTTTGCTATACAATCAAGTACAACAAACAAACTGTATATGCCATCCCTTTCCCTTCCAAATTTCAACCAATGAATGGGATACTAAAGACATTTCCACTTGGATCAAGGACAACGTTAACACGATTGCAACAAAAATTGGAGAGTCCAACAGTGCCCGGTCTAAGAAAAACTACTGTCACAAAAGGAGCATCTCTTTCGATCACTGTTTTGGCTTCTTGTCCATTCTTTCCCAATAGTTCTGGCCATCTAAACCTTCCTGCATGAACCACCCATTTGCATTAATAGAAACAAATAAAAACTCTATAGTTTTAGAGTAAAAAAGAATGAATACTCACCTTGACCTAAAGTGCAACAGAAAGAGTCTGAGCAAGTACCACCAACACATGGAGGGTAACGAGGCCAAGAAACACCCGACATTCTTGTAGTTGTGCACTTTTTGGTATTAAGATGACTCTTGATGACCCCTTATCATTTCACTGATGAAGGTATATATATATATATATATATATATATATATATATATATATATATATTCCTTTACTTTTTTTATCCTTTTAATATTGGAAAAAAATAACTACATCAAATCTGTTTACAATTCTTAAATATGAATGCAATTTATTCTCATTTATTTTGGTTTTTCTTATTTGGATTTATCATAATTATTTCAGACTTTTTAATATTTTTCTTATTTCGTTCTCTTATATTTGCATCGAATTAAATGAAAAAGAAAAAGAAAGAAACATCATGGTAACATTCTCAAGTGGTCTAAATTCATTTCATGGTTCAAAATATCTTATTTGTAACAACCCCAAAATTAAGCCTAATTTAGGGAACGCTACTAAACCAGCAACTAATATGTCCCGAAAATTTCGACGGCATAACAACATAATTACAATGTTACACATTTTTTCTATCACTGGTTAAACAAGTTAAACATTTATAAAGCCAAATAACCATATAACACCCATTCTAATTTCTAATTCACGAGACTACCGTAGACTCAACAAATCAACATTTTTAAATATATCAGCAATAGGCTACCTCAGTAAACTCACCATGAAACCACTCATTAAACTAAATTAACCTAAAGTCTAGTACCCCTTCGACCACAAAATATAACACTTGATAAACAAAACTCAATGTAAAACTAAATAAAAATGGGAAGGAAACTCCAATAACCAGTTTGCAACCCAAAATGTCTAGCTACAAGGTAAATAAACTCAACCAAGCTTAACAAAATAACTACTAACTAAATGTAATAGTTATAGACTTTCTCCTCTCATGCCTCCTCTTCAGCAACACCTTGGTCGTAGTACTCATCATCACCTGCAAAAACTGGTGTAAAACCTGGTGGTAGGTAAGTACATAATGCGTATTGGTAAGTACCTCACACCTGAAGAGCCACCAAACAACATACAGGGAAAACAACATGCATACAAACATTATACTTTCCACAACCATCTAAACATATAAAACGTACAACACATACAAGATGCTCTAATTACAAATCGTATTCACAAATCTATTGACAAATAATATTCACACATCATATTCACACATTTATTTACAAAGCAAAATTTAAATTTCACTCAACTTCACAACATGCTTTCATATTTTACAAGAAATTGCAAAACTATTGCTTATTCATGTCATATCATAGGTTGTCCTAGTCATAACATGCGCAACCAAATCATCATCTATCTAAAAATATATATATATTCAACAAAGCCACACACGGTTCAATACTCTGAACAACAGTTCATCCCCCCACACTTGAATTATACATTGTCCTCAATGTATCAACTAAATTAACTTTCTTAAGCATGCAAAGGAACAATCCAAAAAAATATATAAGGAAACGATACTGCTCTGAAACGTGAGAGATTCACCACAATCTTTGAACACTCCATAAAGTATGGGAGATGTGGAAGCGTGCTTGGATCTCGAGGTCCTGAAAACACAGACAATCGAAAAAACTAAGATCAATAAACCTACAAAATCCTAAAACAAATAAACAAAACAAAAAGGCTAGAAAAGCTTGGGTTGCTTCCCAAGAAGCGCTTCTTTAATTACTTTAGCTTGACGAGACTCAGATAAACACCTTCAAGGTGGTTAAAAAATAAGGAATCGTCCATTCACTCTTTCACCTGCAGTCTCAAATAACATGTCATAATGCAAAGCCACATTGAAATCTAACTTAAACAGAGGATCAACCAAAACAACACTCGGGTGCACAAACTCATCAAAAAAAATAAGCACATCAACAATTTTCTTCTCAACAAAAGCATAATCAAGTAAAAAAAAATAGAAACAAACCTCCCATCATATAGAGACACTTCAGCATGCATATAATCCAACGACATGGCTTCAACAAAATGCTCTACCTCTTGCATATTCCTATCTATAAATCTATAAGACACATCGAGATCTTCTAGCTATCCAGACTGTTCAATTAAAGACACTCTATGATGCATATTATCGGCAAAATTACACTCAATCAAACTACCATCCTTTGAATGTCCTAAATCAATAAGATTCAAATCTCTAAAGTCGGCAACGACATAAGAATCATGAAACAATCCAATAGGCATAACATAAGAAACAGAATAATTCAGAAGCTCATCAAAAGATTCATGTTTATCCACATCCAAGGGCCTAATAGACATGCTCGCATCATCAGACGATGTAGATTCAATACTATCAACCATATAACAATCATGCATACTATTATAACAGTATATAGGATCAAAAATATAAAATTTTACCTTCTCATCATCACGTGTAATATGAGTTTGCCTTTGTCCATGCTAATCTCAACCTTGCTTGTGGCTAAGAATGACCTTTCCAAGATTATGGGGACTTCAACATCCTCGACCATATCTAAGACAACAAAATCCACAGGAAAAATTAATTTATTAACTTTAACTAAAACATCATCTACTATAACTTTTGGTTGTGCCACTAATCGATAAGCAAACTATATAGTGATGCCAGTAGGTTGAATTTCATGTAGGCTCAATTTCTTGTATATAGAATGAGACACTAAATTTATGCTTGATCCAAGATCACACAATGCCCTATGTATATGCATGCTACTAATAGTACTGGGAATAGTAAAACTCCTCGGATCCTTCTACTTCAACAACATTTTCTTTTGAAGAATGCTCAGCACCTCGTTCACCTCAAACTTTTTCTTATTGGACAACATTTTTCTCATGAACTTCCCGTAATTGGGCATATTTTCCAAGGCATCAGTGAGAGGAATGTTAATATACAATTTTCTAACCATCTCTAAGAACCTAGCAAAGTGATCATTCAATTTAACATTTTTAAAGTGCTAAGAAAAATGAAGCTCCCTGTAATCAAATACGAGGCATTCACCACGTTGCCTTAGGGGAATGAAATGTGACCCACAATCATATGCTCTGAAACTGGGTGCCCTAACTTCCTCCTCAATTGCTTTTAGTTGTGACTCTTCTATGCCCTAGAGTGTTGTTCATTAGGAATAATAACTAATCTATAGAGGTCAATGACGAAGGTTCGTTAATGCCGTTTGAGAATTAATTAATGAGAAGGACACGTGATTTCATTAATTACGCTCGAGATTTGGAGGAGACCGACAGAAGATTCCATGACCTTAGGCTTCTAGACTTATTAGTCGAACACTTGATTGTTCCAAAATTGCTAGATTAATTAAGAAAATTAAGGTCCAAGAATGCAACAACGACAATAGAATTAAACTATCGATTTGTGTCTTCTATTTATATTGTTTTATAGGTTTAGTTGTTATTTTCCTGTTTGTTCTTACTTTCTATTCTATAAATAAAGTAGAGTGAGATTATTTGCGGTACTTCATTGAATTAAAAACCAATCTCTATGGATACGATGCTCAGTAGGAATACCGTTTCATTATTACTTCGATCTTCTGTGCTTGCGTCACATACCCGATCATTGGTATCAGAGCCTATAGTTATTTGGTTTTGTGGACTAGCTTACATCATAAGCACTCAATGTTGTCGTGGCTAGGCAACAACACCTTGTCATCGCCAGGTACGTTAGGGTTATAAAATGTTTGTCTAATAAATGTTCATGCATAAGCAAGATGAATGTGTTGCTATGATTGATTTGTTTGATGTTTAATGATCTGCAACGTGATGAAATCAGTTAAATGGCATGGAGAGGTAAAATAAATTAATGTGTTCAGACTCCAAGTACTCCACTGTGGCAAGACTTTTTGCGATATTATTTTTGTTTAGAAGTCTTTAGAATGAATACAAGGAATCTTGTTATTATTTGGAACTTATAGCTTTAGTCTGTATTGGTTGAAAGAACATGTATGAGACATTGGTTTTGAAACTTAGCTTTTGTGTGAGAAATTTTTCTTCTAATGGAAATGATTAACCAGGACGATCCAAATCTTGGAAGATAGCCTTGATAAGCTTTTGTCTTAGATTTACAAGAGAGTGGAAGGAAACCACCTTTTTGATTGAAGACAATTATTGACAATAGTTGTGAAAGAACAAAAATGAGAAAATTCTGAGGCTTTATCAGTGAAGGTAGATTTTTGTCTTATTAGCAAAGTTTTAGAGATTTGATTATGAGATCAAATCAGTACAAGGAACTAATGAAGCCCTTAATTTGATTGAAAATAGAAAATAAACTAGTTTGAAGTAAATGGAAAAGTTGTGCTAGTATTAAATAAGGTAAGTGGGACCTTTCAGGCCTCCCATCACACCGAGAGGGAGATTTCTGAAAAAAAAAAAAAAACAAACAAAAGAAGCCAAGCTGGGTAATACGCACTAATGTGTTAATATTATCGAGCAATAAATTATATAACAGGACATGCAAATGAACACATAAGTTGTAGTAAAGGTAAGTAAATTATTGTTTTTCCACATGGATTAGCAAATTTAACAACCAAACAAGAATTAATCACTTAGAAAACTTGAAAGGTAACCAAAATAAGGAGGTTTTTGCAAATTAAATCAAACATGCTAAAACAAGAATAAATGCTATAACATAGTGGGAAAGGCATAGCAAAACAAAGTAGAAGCAAGATAACGAAACTCGTATTAGACTAATCAGGCTCGAATTAGGGGTTTTGCATGCATTTAACTATATCAAAAGTTGAAGCATTCTTAACCTATTCGATTCACAACAGTAACAAGATATTCTCCTGAATCACCTAGATAAACGACCTAATTTCCATTAAACCTCTGTATTTTAACCTACTATTTATACGTTCATTACGTGAGCTATTATCTATTATAAACTCACTTAGTAAGCATCTAACCTATTAAAGGCTAATGTAATTTTTGAGCTATCGATTTCTCCTAATCCTCCCGAATATAAGAAAAACACATCTGCAACTTGGTTGGTCAGACAAAGGTGAGCTCAAACATTAGTAACTCTCGAAAATCAAATGAGCAAGCAAATAATACTTCATTTAACAAAATAGTCAAAGCACATACATTCCCTAATCCTCATATTTAGGTTATTAGTCCATAATACAAGATAAAGCAGAAATATAAAATAAAACTAGTAAATGTATGCATACTACTATAAGATAAGGAAAAAAATAACTACTAGACTAAAGAAGAAGAAGAAAATGGAGAAGACTCCATGATGGTATTATTCCCACAACCTTCAATGGGATTTTTCCTCCTTGGGAAGCCTTATGTCACTACTTCCTCGTTATTCGTTGCTCTCTCATCGCGATCTGTCCCCTCGAAAATGGTTGATGTTGAATTTTAAAGCTTTCTCCAAATGTAAAACGAGGGCTGATTAGATGTTTACTTTAAAGCACCATTAGGAGACTAAGCAATCAAGCCTATATGTCTATGGATAATCAAAATTTGGTTAATTTAGCACACAATTCTTTAGGTTCTATCGGTGTTGTTGCCCTACGTCTGGAGTCAATCATCAAAGTCCTCTGTCTATGCTCTTTTTCCTATATTTTTTTTATTACATCCCTTATTACTCAACCTTTTCAATAGTGAACTAGAACTTAGTATGCAAGCCTAAGTGGCTAATTCAGACTTACAAACAACTTTAAGTTCAATAAAACCAAACTACACTTGACTACTAGACAAAGATTGCAAACTATATATTATGCTCGATTCATCTCCATAGGGCATCCGCACATTTGAATCCCAAAGTAGGAATTTAACTCATAATGAATTTTGAAACAGAAAAATACTTCATTAAAATGAAAATCATGTTTATAATTTAAATTAATAAAGTACAATAAAGACATAATAACAAAATATAAAATGGTAAAAAGATTAGTGGTGATCTCAAACAAGGGAAGAAAATTGTCTACATATGCCTATTGGTCTACTCGGTCCTTCCTCTTTCAAGGGAGATCGAACTTTTACAAGCCCAAACTTTCAAATATGCTATTGGAACTTGATCTAGGCAGTTGGCAAAGAGTTTTCAATATTGGATAGATTCTAGGGTTTCTTCCTTTCCTTATAGGATATTACAAACTAGCTTTTCAACCACCCTTCTATCCCTTGAAAGGTTGAAATAGGCACCTTTTATTGACCTTTAGGGAGAGGGTTACTGCCAAAAAAGGTTTGGAAATCTTGACGATTGATTCGTACTAAGTTGACAGAGAAGATCACAAAAATAGCTCAAGGCATTTTGACAACAAATTCCTTGTTGAAACAGTCAATTGGTAGTTTGCGGTTAGACAGTGATTTTTCGTTGTAGACCTTACGGTCGCTGATAGGACTCAAAAATTCCTTATTTTCTATGTCTAAATCATGGGGTTTTCAATAGTTTTAAGTGCTTAATTGCTTATTTTGTAGGTAATTTAGTCTGATGGGCATTTCGGGTCATTTAGAAGCTTTTTAGAGCTTTTTGGAGTGTTTGGGGTTAGTTCGAGCTTAACCGAAAGTCATTAGGGCATTCATGTGAGACAAATGACTCGAAATGACCAATTTGCCCTTGGAAGAAGCGTCTAGACGCCCAAATGACGTTATGCAAGACCCTGAACGCAGTAGCTGCGAAAATAGGACAACGTCAAGATGTTGTCCCTAGCGTCAAGATGCTGTAACACTGTCCACATCGTCGGGATGTTGTAATAGTGAGCATTGCGCAACGTTGCGGTAAGATACAAAGACGCTAGTGTAATTGGTGTAGCATTAAGACGTTGCCGATAGTGTTTTGACATTACTTCGAGAAATATAAAAGGATTTTTCCTTTTAGGGCAAGTCGTCTTCTACCTTTTTCAACTTACTCCTAACCATTTTTATTATGTATAAACTTTATTTTTAGTCTCTAACCATTTTTGGGATGAATTTGTACCGAATGATGATGTCAGGAGTGGATTTTGAGGTTGGTCAGCGTCAATATGTTGTCCACAGCGTCGAGATGCTGTAACACTGTCCACATCATCGAGATGTTGTAATAGTGAGCATTGCACAACGCTGCGATAAGCTCCAAAGATGCTAGTTTAATTGGTGTAGCATCAAGACGTTGCCCATAGCGTTTCGACATTACTTTGAGAAATATAAAAGGATTTTTCCTTTTATGGCAAGTCGTCTTCTACCTTTTTCAACTTACTCTTAACCATTTTTATTATGTATAAACTATATTTTTAGTCTCTAACCATTTTTGGGATGAATTTATACCGAATGATGATGTCGGGAGTGGATTTTCGAGGTTGGTGGCTAGTATGTAACATCATTTCGGGGCAAATTCGGATGAGATTTTCACTTTAGGAGGATTAGTTCTTAATTTATAGTTTATCCCAGTGTTTAAGCATATTTGGGACTTTGTTTTACTTCAAGGAATGAAATAGCATATTAGACTTGACAAATCTTGTATGTTTTTTTCATTTATTGCTATGCGCGTGTTGGGAATTCGTCGTTTCGTTTATTTACTTAATCAAGTTACTTCTAAACTCGGTCGTGCTTGCATAGAATGAGGTTTTACCTCTTCATGTAGATTGCATAATAGGTTTTGAGGCCAAAACAGGCTCACTAATTCAATCATCGAGGCATAACAAACTCCTGTGTGTGATGCTATTGATTCTCCAAGCATGGGACGCTATCATGCCCAACTTAGAGAGTTAGTTAGGGGCTATTAAAATCTAGGTCGATATAGTTGTTGGGTTTTATGTCCTAAAACTCGTGGTTTGTAAACTGAATATATATTCTATTTTGTAATAAAGTTGTTATTGAAGTTTATTCAGTAAAGATGTTATTGAATAAAGTGAATTGCATTCTTTTAACCCAAATCCAATAAATTAAGAACCCTTGGCTATAAAATGTATACTTGAACTTCATGTGGAGACATGAATATGGATCAAGTTCGAGTAATAGCCAGAATGGTCTATAGTATAGAGATAGGGCTGGATACTTTATCTTGGGGACACTATGGACGCGGCCCACTTTGTATAGTACAAACGATGTGATCCTAAATCGTTCATGTGGAGACATGAGAGTGGGGGCGTCCTATGCAATGAGTTTGCATAAGACCGAACCGCGAAATAGTCACTTAGATTTTATAACTCCGTTTACTATCATAACTGACTATTTCATAAGATGACCTAGGTAACTCGATCTAAATCCTGAGCACGCTATGAACTCCTGTTTATTCGGGATTATCCTTTGATTTGCATGGGTGAGAGTGGCCCGAGTTTGCCGACTCAATAAGCCTCCCATTTTGGGGATAAGACCGGGTAGATAGCTGGGGACATAGTCCTGCGAGAAGGAATTCACTCCTACCCGCTTTAGGGTTTAGTAGAGAGGTTGTTCCCTTAAGTGCTGACTCAGGGTCTTGAACAATGGGCCCACCCTCTCATTGGCCCGAGAGGGATTCGGTTTGCTGGTTGGACCACAAACCAATTGTTCATTAGAGGATCAGTGGGACTTAAGGAATAAGAAGTAATTACATGGGTAAAACTGTTTATTTGACCGAGCTGTAATTACGAACAACCTGTGAAGGATCGACTTACTAATCATGGTTATATCGAGTGGACAGAAATATATCTACAGTGAGGAGAGTGCAGCCACTGGGCTTTAGTGGAGTGTTCCGGTGGTTAACGAATGTTGATTAGCTAGGCTAAAGAGTTTGGCCGGTTAATCTTGTATCTTTGGAGCTCATGATCTGTAGGTCCATTAGGTCCCCTTGCTAGCTCATATCGGACTAAACCTTAGAACATTGTGATAAGAGAATTTGAATTGTTCAAATTCGGTTAAGGAGTAAGAGTTAATTATATACGTTATAATTGACAAATTATACATATAGCTTAATTGTGAATTAAACTATATTATAGAGAGAGTTGGAAAATATTTAAATATGATTTAAATATGCCTAATATGTATATGATACATATTTTGGTTCAAACATTTGAGAAAGGTTGGGATTTATTTTTAATTTAATTTGATATGAGATATCAAATTAAGTAAATAAATTTCATTTGAGTGGATTAATTCATATAAAAAAAGTGAGATTCTTTTTTGGTAGTGTTTCTCATAAATATGTCTAATATGTATATAATACATATTTTGATTCAAACATTTGAGAAAGGTTGGGATTTAATTTTAATTTAATTTGATATGAGATATCAAATTAAATAAATAAATTTCATTTGAGTGGATTAATTCATATCAAAAAAGTGAGATTCTTTTTTTGGTAGTGTTTCTCATAAATATGCCTAATATGTATATGATACATATTTTGATTCAAACATTTGAGAAAGGTTGAAATTTAATTTTAATTTAATTTGATATGAGATATCAAATTAAATAAATAAATTTCATGAGTGGATTATATCATATCAAAAATGGGTTTTCTTTTTTGGTGGTGTTTCTCGTGATTAATCCATCCCACCTTCTCTTGTCTTGGAGAATTCCACCATCTCTTGTCTTTGAGCTTCAAAGCTTGTTTGTTGGTATTAAAGAGAAGAGAAGATAGATGTGAAAAAAAAAAGGGGTGTGAGAAGGGTGGAAAAAATTGCTAGAAGAGATTGCTAGTTTTCTCTCTTTTTCTCTTCTTCTTTCAATCACAATTGGTTCCCACAAACCGTTCTAAGGCCGGATAATAGCAAGGAAGACACTAGAGGTGGTCCACGAATTGTTCGTGTTAAGAAACTTGAAAAATCTTTGAAGAATTTGAGCTTCATAGGTAAGGTTTTCTTATACTCTATTTTTCTGTTTTTCGGTTTATGAGCATGTTGTTTGTTTGATCAAATTGATGTATTTAGAGTGCTTAAGATCCAAAATTGCTTCCGCTTTTGTGAAATTCAAACCAACAATAGTCGAGCCTAGGGAGCCGTTAAGGCGTTCATTTGGCTTTATCGGTTCGACTGGTTAATTGCTTAAACCCAAAATTTTGCACTAATCTCTTGAAAACCAATGATCAAATTACAAATTTAGATCCAATGAACCCTCAATTTGGTATTTGGTAGTTAAATTTTCCTTTTCATCATTTAATTTTTGCCTTTAATTTTCGTCCTTTAATTTCCCCACATTTTTATCTTTAAAGCACCAAACCCCCTTGTACGATTTAGTTTGGTATAGTTTAAATTAATATAGAAATTTATCAATTGGTCTCCCCGAGATCGACTCTACCTCTTATATTACAATATTTGTGGGTCTGGAGCTATAAATATTATATGGCTAGCGTTCGACAAGCTCTGTAAAATATTTGATTATTTTCTAATTTTAATTTGAACTTTTAATACCCTTTATTTTTGGTTTATATTTTAATTTTTCTTTCTAGGAGCTTGGATTTAGATTCTCCCTTAATTTTTCAAAGAAAAGTCGTGCCCAACCAAGTGAGCAAAAAGAAAGTGAAGTAAAATTTAACATAGAAATCCATTCAGAGTCTTAGTGGAGCTTAACGAAGGAATCCTATGGTCGATCCAACTCTAAAGCAAATTGTGTACCCAACAACTCAAGGTAACTTCGAGGTTAAACTCGGGTTGATTAACTTTTTGCTTGTTTGCCGTGTTGATGCAAACAATGATCCTCATAAGTACCTTGAAGATTTCCACGTCGTTTGTGTGGGAATGATGCCCAACAATGTGACAGAGGAGCATATTAGTTTGAGGGCGTTCCCGTTTATGCTTAAGGATCTAGCTAAGGACTGGCTACACTTCCTCCTTCTAGGTTCTATCACCACATAGGCTTTTTCTGGTGAAGTACTTCCCAGTTTCAAAAGACATTAGCATAAGACGGTAGATCTATAAGATTACACAGAGAAACGATGAATCTCTACACGCTTATTGGGAGCGTTATGTGTTGAAATTTATGCCCTAAAGTCTCATAATTATGAATTATTTAGTAATTAACAATAATTTTGATTATTTTATTTACAATATAATATTATCCATTGTATGAAAAATCCAAGGTTATTAGTGTAATCTCAAACAATATATGGTTAACATATGGGAGGATCATGTTCCAAAAATAACCTAAAGGGTCATAGTATATAAATAAGGTTTGATTCCCTACCTTGGTAACACTATTGATACAGCCCATTTTGGGTTGCAAACTGGTTATTGGAGTTTCCTTCCCATTTTTATTTAGTTTTACATTGAGTTTTGTTTATCCAGTGTTATATTTTGTGGTCGAAGGGGTACTAGACTTTAGGTTAATTTAGTTTAATGAGTGGTTTCATGGTGAGTTTACTGAGGTAGCCTATTTCTGATATATTTAAAAATGTTGATTTGTTGAGTCTACGGTAGTCTCGTGAATTAGAAATTAGAATGGGTGTTATATGGTTATTTGGCTTTATAAATGTTTAACTTGTTTAACCAGTGATAGAAAAAAATGTGTAACATTGTAATTATGTTGTTATGCCGTCGAAATTTTCGGGGCATATTAGTTGCTGGTTTAGTAGCGTTCCCTAAATTAGGCTTAATTTTGGGGTTGTTACAAATAAGATATTTTGAACCATGAAATGAATTTAGACCACTTGAGAATGTTACCATGATGTTTCTTTCTTTTTCTTTTTCATTTAATTCGATGCAAATATAAGAGAACGAAATAAGAAAAATATTAAAAAGTCTGAAATAATTATGATAAATCCAAATAAGAAAAACCAAAATAAATGAGAATAAATTGCATTCATATTTAAGAATTGTAAACAGATTTGATGTAGTTATTTTTTTCCAATATTAAAAAGATAAAAAAAGTAAAGGAATATATATATATATATATATATATATACCTTCATCAGTGAAATGATAAGGGGTCATCAAGAGTCATCTTAATACCAAAAAGTGCACAACTACAAGAATGTCGGGTGTTTCTTGGCCTCGTTACCCTCCATGTGTTGGTGGTACTTGCTCAGACTCTTTCTGTTGCACTTTAGGTCAAGGTGAGTATTCATTCTTTTTTACTCTAAAACTATAGAGTTTTTATTTGTTTCTATTAATGCAAATGGGTGGTTCATGCAGGAAGGTTTAGATGGCCAGAACTATTGGGAAAGAATGGACAAGAAGCCAAAACAGTGATCGAAAGAGATGCTCCTTTTGTGACAGTAGTTTTTCTTAGACCGGGCACGGTTGGACTCTCCAATTTTTGTTGCAATCGTGTTAACGTTGTCCTTGATCCAAGTGGAAATGTCTTTAGTATCCCATTCATTGGTTGAAATTTGGAAGGGAAAGGGATGGCATATACAGTTTGTTTGTTGTACTTGATTGTATAGCAAAACAATGTCAAAGTTAAATAAAGTCTTTACCTATTGACTAGTAATATTCCCTCTCTATCTTTTCCTATCATTCTTGTATTTGCATATGTATTTGGAATTGGTCAATCTAAAAACTAGATGTAACCTCCTCGTCTATCACTTCAAGGATTAAGCAGGGAATCAAAATTCAAATGTCATTTATCACTTCAAATGCGTCTTTAGAAAACATTGTTAGATCACTTGTAAATTGCAATCGATGCCCTATAAAATAAACGACAAATAAATACACGAGCATTCAAAATATAGAAAATCAAATGAGTAAATTAGTGTCTTCCATAAGACCTTGATATTCATAAGTCAAAGAAGTCAAAGTTTTGATAGTCATAAATTGCTGAGAAAAATTAGAATATATCTTTTATTTACGGAAAAAAAAGAACCTGTTATCATGTAAAAATAAGGAAATACAATTAAATCAAAAATTGGAAATACATAGAAAGAGAAAAATGGATTTGTTTGTGGTGTGAATATAAAAGAGAGTATTGGATGTTTTGGGACGAACAGAAAAGGACAACTCATAGTGTAATTAAAAAAAAAAAAGACACAAATCATAGTGTTTCCAAGATTTAAGGAGAGAACTCTACCATCTCAGTAAAATGTATTTGGAAAAAAAAAATACATGAGAACTATATTAGGAAATAGTTTTATTTATATAGATATAAAATTTTCACTTTGAATATAACTTCACTAGTTAAGGTATTCAAAGCCTTTTCTTAATGACATAGGTTTAAATTCCGGCCCATCATTTGTTGAATTAAATAAAATAAGATAAATCTTGAAATACCATTTTATGAAAGATCGAAAGTAATCACTTTTTAATGCAACTGTAATCTTAATGTAGCAAACGAGGATGGACGACTACTCTATTTTCACTATTTTAATTCTAATGATCATCAATCATCTTAATTTTTTATATGGAACCACTTCCATTGGTAATAAAAATAACTTTACCAAACTATGTTTTTATTCTTTTACCATTTTAGCCAACAAACCGTTTCATTTGTTCTCTTTACATTTATTTCCCATTTGATCTTTGAACAACTCTTTTTCAATCCGTATAAAGTATTATAGTTCACGTTATTAAACAAATAAAGGAAAAGTATAATTGGTGGAACAAATTAGTTGCCATAATTCCAAATATGTCACAAAAATAAATATTTTTAAAATATGACAATTTTTCAAAAAAATTTCATTATTCATTATAACTATTTTTATGTAGCTACCCTCATATATCGCTCATATACTATATCACTCATATACAATTTTTATAGTGTATCAGTGATAGACCTCTACCATTAATAGATCTTTTTTAATGCCTACCACCGGTAGACCATTTTCATATATCACTAGTAGACTATTTTTTGTCTATTGTTGATAAACAATTTTAATGTCTAGTCCTAAATAGAACCCCAGTACGTCTATCAATGATAGATTTCTATTACAAATATTAATAATAGACTATTTTTATGTATATTAGTAACCTCCTCATCTATCACTTCAAGGATTAAGCAGGGAACCAAAATTCAAATGTCATTTATCACTTCAAGTGAGTCTGTAGAAGACATTGTAGATCACTTGTAAATTGCAATTGATGCCCTATAAGATCAACGAGAAATAAACACACAAACATTCAAAATCTAAAAAATCAAATGAGTAAATTAGTCTCTTCCATAAGACCTTGATATTCATAGGTCAAACAGGAAAAAGTTTTGATAGTGATAAATTGCGGAGAAAAATTAGAAAAATTAGAATATATCTTTTTATTTTCGTGCGAAAAAAAAGGAGCTTGTTAATTTATCAAAAGTAGAAAATAGGAAATACAATTAAATCAAAAGTTTCAAATATATAGAAAGAGAAAAATGGATTTGTTTGTGCTGTGAATATCGTAACGGATTGATAGAATATTTTGATTTATGTAGTCTTCTTTTTCTTTATTTATTAGATGCATGAATATAGTCTCAGTGATAACAAATGTGAAATGAGATTTTTTCATGTCGAGACCTAATAATGAAACTTATAATACATACATACATATATGTGTGTGTCGAATACAATAATACTTGATATGGGAGATTCGAACCTCTGACCCACTGATCAATGTCAGAGACTTTATCCAATTAAGTCATGTTCATATTGGAACAATGAAACGTCTAATAGAGATAGGTTTTGTAGCTCTATAATTTGTGTTCTATATGATACTCCATTTTGTCTAGAGATTTTCTTTTTAGATCTCGAAGTTTTAACCTTAAACATAAAATAAAAGAGAGTATGGATGTTTTGAGACGAAAAAAATGGGACAACTCAAAATGTAATTAAAAGAAAAAACACATAGAATAATGTTGCCAATATTTATGGAAAAAACTCTACCTTCTCAGAAAAATGTATTTGAAAAAAAATATATATGAGATAACTATATTAGGAAATAGTTTTATTTATATAGATACAAAATTTTCAATAAGGTATTCAAAACCTTTTCTTATTGTCATAGGTTTAAATTCTGCCCCATCGTTTGCTGAATTATATAAAATAAGAAAAATGTTGAAATACCATTTTATGCAAAATCGAAAGTAATCACTTTTTTATGCATCTATTATCTTAATAAAAATAACTATCCTATTTTTACTATTTTAATTCTATCGACCATCAATCATCTTGATTTTTTTATATGGAACCACTTCCATTGGTAATAAAAATAAATTTACCAAACTATGTTTTTATTCTTTTACCATTTTAACCAACAAACCGTTTCATTTTTTCTATTTACATTTATTTCCCATTTGATCTTTGAACAACTATTTTTTAATCCGTATAAAGTATTATAGTTCACGTTATTAACCAAATAGAGGAAAATTACAATTGGTGGAAAAAATTAGTTGCCATAATTCCTAATATGTCACAAAAATAAATATTTTAAAAATATGACAAATTTTTTTAAAAAAAATTCATGACTCATTATAACTATTTTTACATAGCTACCCTCTTATATCGCTCATATACTATATCACTCATATACAATTTTTATAGTCTTATCAGTGATAGACATCTACCATATTAATATATATTTTTATGCCTACCTCTAGTAGACCATTTACATATATCACAAGTAGACCATTTTTTGTCTATTGGTGATAAACAAGTTTAATGTATAGCCCTAAATAGAACACCAGTACGTCTACTAATGATAGATTTCTATTACAAATATTAATAATAGACTATTTATATATATATTAATAACCATTTCTACATCTCTGATAGACTATTTCTATCTCTATCACTGATAGAATATTTATATATTTATTACTGATTTACTCTTTCTACATTTGTTAATAATAGATGTTGATACACATCTATCATTGATAGATATAAAAAATTGTATATTAGTGATACATGACTATTAACAATTTACTATTATTTGTTATCAACTTTTTTTGCTATCAATATCAAGTTATCACTAATTTAGTATTTTGAATTTATTGATATGATGTATAAATGACAAATGAGTAACCAAACAATTACTAAAAGAAAGGAAAAAAAAGTCAAATATCAATAATATATCATTTTTACCCTACTGATATGGTATATCAGTGATAAAACTGAAGGGAATAATCGAATTAAACCCACAGCGGAAGCATAGGAATCGTCTTTGATTTATTTAGAATTAAACTAAAATACAAGGGTTAAGCAATAAATACCTTGAAAATATGGAGATTCTTCTGGCGGGTCTTTATCTCCTCCACAAAGTCTTCCTTGCTATGACTCTAACAAAAGATCAAGGCTTGTGGGAGCCATTTGAAAGAAAATCCTCAAGGGATTAAAGAGGAAGAGGTTTAGAGAGAATTCTCTAATTCTCTCTTTGAGGAGATGTGTGTTGTTCAGAATGCTTCAACCCAAGGGTTCTATTTATAGAGACCAATGGAAGATCTTTGCCATTATTAAAATATTATATTTTAATATCTAATATATTAAAATATATCTTTTATTTATTTGAATCTCATTCAAATCTCCTACGATATTTATTTATTTGAATTTTATTCAAATTCTATAAATATCTTTTATTTAATATATCAAATATATATTAATTATTTTAATATTTAATGTATCAAATACAATAAATATATTTTCCTCTTTTATATTTAATATATCTAATATATTAAATATTAATTTGAACACTTCAAATTAAATATTAAATTTGAACATTTTAAATTTTAATATTTAATGTATCAAATACAATAAATATATTTTCCTCTTTTATATTTAATATATCTAATATATTAAATATTAATTTGAACACTTCAAATTAAATATTAATTTGAACATTTCAAATTTTTCTTTCAACTAAATTGATCTTTTAGTGTTACTATGAGCTAGCAAGGGACCTTATGGATCTACAGATTATAAGCTCCAATGATACAAAATTAATTAATTAAACTCTTTAATTAATTAATTTTCATTCATTAACTATAGGTCACTCCACTATAGACCTAGAGTTGCACTCTTATGCACTGTAGGACAAGTTGTGTCCATAGATATAATCATTACATGCAAGTCGATCCTTCACGAGTTGTTCGTAATTACAGCTGGGTCAAAAGTCCGTTTTACCCCTATAATTACATCTTGCACCTTAAGTACCACTGATTCTCTAATGAACAATATGTTTATAATCTAATTATAAACTAAGTCCCTCTCGGGCCAATGAGAGGGTGGGGCCCCATTGTTCAAGTCCCGAAATCAGCATTTAAGGGAACTACTCATCTACTTACTCTATATGGGAATGAGTGAATTCCATCTTGTGAGATTATGTTCCCAGCTCCCTATTTGGTCAAGTCCCCAAAATGGTAGGCATATTGAATCGGCTACAAAAGCCACTCTCACCCATGCAAATCAAAGGACAAGCCCTCACAGGCAGGAGTTCATAACTCACTCAGGATTAAGATCGAGTCACATATGATCATCCTGATGAAATATTAATCTTCTCAATTAACGGATTTATAAAGAGAGATTAAATATTTCGTGGTCCAGTCTTATACAAACTCATTGTATAAGATACCCCCACTCACATGTCTCCACATGAATGATTTGGATCAAATCATTTGTAACTATTACAAAGTGGGCCGTATCAATAGTGTTACCAGGATAAGGCACCCAACCTTATCCATATACTATGACCCTTTAGGTTATTTCTTGAACATGATTGTCTCGTATGTCAACCACATACTGTTCAAGATTACACTAATAACCTTGGATTTTTCATATAATGGATAATATTATATTGAAAATAAAATAATCAAAATTATTATTAATTATTAAATAAATTATTAATTACGAGGCTTTAGGGCATAAATCCCAACAAAAACTTATGGCAAATACCCATATTAGCTATTACACAATGAAAATGAAAGTTGAATGCCACTGATATACCTTTTTTTTTTCTATTGAAAAGGGCCTAATAGTAAATAAGCATGTAAGCATGTACTTAACTATTTTTACGTCCAATATCCCCAAGTTAGATTAATTAGTTCAGTTTGGAGCATAATTTGGCTTTAAACATTCTTGTTGGAATGGAAATTTTGGCCAATAAGAAATTGACATGTCATTAATTAAAATTAGTGACAAAATTATTTATTTAATTAGGGATTATTTAAATTTGCAAGTATCCCTAAATTAAATTAAGGAAAATCCAAATATGCAATTGGGTTAGATGAAATTTGGGCCAATTTTAGACAAAGCCTAAATGGGAGGCCCTAATCCAGCAAAGTCTAAGCCCAAGGTCAATAAGGCTCAGTCTAGAGGAGTTTTAACCCAAAGTCTACCAGGCCTAGTCCAACAGTCAAGCCAAAGCCCAAGCCCATCTGGGAGCCCTGGGGAACTCTATAAATAGAGAGCTCCCCCTCCATTTTGGGGGTTCAGAAGTTGAAACTCTCAAGAGAACTTAGAGAGAATTCAGAAATAAAGACTAGAAAACTCCCTAAACCTTCCAATTTGTTTACACGATATTTCAACAGAGAAAGAGAAATGAGACACGTGTAAATGGATTTAAATTGTATTAATTTCAATTTAGTGGAGTACAATCTCTAATTTGTTCCTCTGATTCTTTCTCTCAAATTTACATCTGTCTCGAGGGCTTTGCGACTTATTCTCGAATGTGAATATGTCTCGAGGGCTTTTGCAGCTTATTCTCGAATCTAAATTTGCCTCGAGGGCTTCGCAGCTTGTTCTCAAATGTGAATTTGTTTCGAGGGCTTTGTAGCTTGTTCTCGAATGTGAATCTGTCTCGAGGGCTTTTGCAGCTTATTCTCGAATGTAGATTTGTCTCGAGGGCTTCGCAGCTTGTTCTCGAATGTGAATTTGTTTTGAGGGCTTTGTAGCTTGTTCTCGAATGTGAATTTGTTTCGAGGGCTTTTGTTGCTTGTTCTTGAATGCAGATTTGTTTCGAGGGCTTTGCAGCTTGTTCTCGAATGTGAATCTGTCTCGAGGGCTTTTGCAGCTTGTTCTCGAATGTGAATTTGTTTCGAGGACTTCGCAGCTTGTTCTAGAATGTAGATTTGTTTCGAGGGCTTTACAGCTTGTTCTCAAAAGTGAATTTGTTTCGAGGGCTTTGTAGCTTGTTCTCGAATGTGAATCTGTCTCGAGGGCTTTTGCAGCTTGTTCTCGAATGTAGATTTGTTTCGAGAGCTTCGCAGTTTGTTCTCGATCTTCAAAGTCTTATAGTCTTTGAGACTCTGGTTCAGAGAGTGTTTGATCTTCAAAGGTTTAGGGAGTTTTCTGGTCTTTGTTTTTGAATTCTCTCTAAGTTCTCTGGAGAGTTTCAACTTCTGAACCTCCAAAATGGAGGAGGGGGCTCTCTATTTATAAAGTTCCCTAGGGCTCCCAGATGGGTTTGGGCTTGACTATTGGACTGGGCTTGGTAGACTTTGGGTCAAAACTCCTCTAGATTGAGCCTTATTGACCTTGGGCTTAGACTTTGCTGGATTAGGGCCTCCCATTTAGGCTTTGTCTAAAATTGGCCCAAATTTCATCTAACCCAATTGCATATTTGGATTTTCCTTAATTTAATTTAGGGATACTTTCAAATTTAAATAATCCCTAATTAAATAAATAATTTTGTCACTAATTTTAATTAATGACATGACAATTTCTTATTGGCCAAAATTTCTATTCCAACAAATGCCCCCTTTTCGAGATTTATGCACAAGTATGTGTAAGTGAATCTCGAAAAATATAATTTGGAATCAAAATTTAAGGTATTTGCTCCTAAATTCGACTCCATTTGATGTGTCAATTCATCAAAATATGAATTTGGGTCATAATTTTGATTTTCTTACTTGGCATCAAACCTTGATTTGAATTTCGGTAGAATTTATGCTCTCCTTAAATCAAAAATTGAATTTTATCTAATTTGAATTCCAAGTAGTATTCAAATTATACCCATTTTTTTATTTGGGGGCATAGTTTAGAATCTACCAATGAATTTGAATTCGAAGCTTGAATTTGGAGTGTCCAAATTTCACTCTTTGAGATAAAAGTCTACCCAATTAAATTTTGGAATTGGAGTAGAACTTGAATTTGGATTTGAATCAAATTTTAATTTGGGATAAAATTTGGATTATGCCCAAATTTTACCTTTTGAGATAAATTGAAATTCTACCATGATTTTGACTTCGATAGAATTAATTTTATCTAATTTTGATTTGGGATAAATTTTGGATTATGCCCAAATTTTACTTTGTGAGATAAAATTGAAATTCTACCATAATTTGACTGTGATAGAATTAATTTTATCTAATTTTGATTTGGGATAAAATTTGGATTATGCCCAAACTTTGCCTTTTGAGATAAAATTGAAATTCTACCATGATTTTGACTTTGATAGAATTAATTTTATCTAATTTTGACTTGGGATAAAATTTGGATTATGCCCAAATTTTACTTTGTGAGATAAAATTGAAATTCTACCATAATTTGATTGTGATAGAATTAATTTTATCTAATTTTGATTTGGGATAAAATTTGGATTATGCTCAAACTTTGCCTTTTGAGATAAAATTGAAATTCTACCATGATTTTGACTTCGATAAAATTAATTTTATCTAATTTTGACTTGGGATAAAATTTAGATTATGCCCAAATTTTACTTTTTGAGATAAAAGTCTACCCAATTATATTTTGGAATTGGAATAGAACTTGAATTTGAGTTTGTAGTCAACCCATCCCAGAATTCAAACTTTAATATCCCAAAATTTGAATCCTGCATGATCTTGGGATTCAAATTGATTTTGATTTGATCTTCTTGGCATTATCTTTGAATTCAAATTAGATGTGATTTTATCTTTTCCTCCACTATAAATAGAGGAGATGGGTCTTCCATCAATTCACATCAACAAAGAGTGAGTGGATCTTCACATTGAGGAATGAGGAATAGGCAAGTCTCAATTTTTTCTTCCTTTTCTATTTTTTTTCTTTCTTTCTTTCTTTTTTTTTTTTTTTTCCTTTTTACGTTTTTTTTTTCGATTTTTTTTTCGGTATTTTTTTTTTTTTTTTTTTTTTCACATTTGCAAGACTTGCAAATACTTTCATATAAAAGAGAAGATCATAAGGTAAACAGGTAGGTAATTTTTTTTTAAAATAATATATATGCCCCCCTTGTTTTTTTGTTCTTGACTTGCAACTAAGGCAATTTTTTTTTAAATTTTTTTGTTCTTGAATTTGTTTCGAGGGCTTTGTAGCTTGTTCTCGAATGTGAATTTGTTTCGAGAATAAGCTGCGAAGCCCTCGAGACAAATCTACATTCGAGAATAAGCTGCAAAAGCCCTCGAGACAGATTCACATTCGAGAACAAGCTACAAAGCCCTCGAAACAAATTCACATTCGAGAACAAGCTGCGAAGCCCTCGAGACAAATTTACATTCGAGAATAAGCTGCAAAAGCCCTCGAGACATATTCACATTCGAGAATAAGTCGCAAAGTCCTCGAGACAGATGTAAATTTGAGAGAAAGAATAAGAGGAACAAATTAGAGATTGTACTCCACTAAATTGAAATTAATACAATTTAAATCCATTTACACGTGTCTCATTTCTCTTTCTCTGTTGAAATATCGTGTAAACAAATTGGCACGCCCAGTGGGACCCTCTCTACCTCTCATCTCTTTCTCTCAACTCAAAACACAAGTGAGGTGATGACCTTCAAAAAGAATTCTTCGATGACTGCTGTTATGAGCAACTTGTACACGAGTTCTGTTACCCAAAGTTTCTCCAATGAACTGAGGCTGCAGGATGATAAAGTTTCAATTGCAGGCGAAGTAATGACATTGCCGGGGGCATCGACTAACAACAAATTTTCTGTTAAGTGTAACCCTTTGTTTGATCCTGATTCTGACAGAGTGTCTGTCATGATGACTGAAACAAACACTATGGAAGAAAGAATGACAAAGATGCAGGAGAAGATCAACACCTTGATGAAAGTGATTGAAGAAAGAGATTCTCAAATTGCATACCTAAATAGCCAGATTGAGAACCAAAATGTCGCTGAATCGAGTCAAACTCCTACCATCAAAAATTGCAACAAAGGGAAGGTCGTTGTGAAAGAAGGTCAACCACGACCCTCCACTTCGATTGCTACATTATCTGTCCAACAACTTCAGGACATGATAATGAACTCCATTAGAGCTCAGTATGGCGGGCCCACCCAAAATTCTCTCATGTACTATAAACCGTACACTAAGAGAATTGACAACTTAAGGATGCTTGTGGGATACCAACCTCCAAAATTTCAGCAGTTTGATGAGAAAGGTAACCCTAAGCAGCATGTTGCTCACTTTGTTGAGACATGCGAAAATGCTGGAACTCACGGCGACCTTCTGGTCAAGCAGTTCGTCCGCACCTTGAAAGGGAATGCCTTCGACTGGTATACTGATCTTGAGCCTGAGACAATAGACAGTTGGGAGCAATTCGAAAAGGAATTTCTCAACCGCTTCTACAGCACAAGACGAACAGTCAGCATGTTCGAGCTCACTAACACTAGACAACGAAAAGGTGAACCTGTTGTCAACTACATAAATCATTGGAGAGTCATGAGTCTCGATTGCAAAGATCGCCTCACTGAACTGTTTGCTGTCGAAATGTGCATTCAAGGTATGCACTGGGAACTTTTTTACATCCTCCAAGGTATAAAGTCTCGCACCTTGAAGAACTAGCAACTCGTGCCCATGACATGGAGCTAAGTATTGCTAGTCGAGGAGATAAAAACCTTATAGTCCCTAACGTAAGGAAAGATGGAAATAACATCGAGGAAACTTTAGAAGAGTCTATGGTTGTAAATACAACCCCTCTCAAGTTGTCTTCGAAAGACAAGAGGGATGAAAAGGGACAAGGAAATGAAAGGCGTCGCTTAACTTTGAAGGAAAGACAGAAAAAAATCTATCCTTTTCATGACTCTGACATTCCTGACATGTTAGAGCAACTACTGGACACACGACTGATCAAGCTTCCAGAATGTAAACGGCCGGAAGAGATGGGAAAAGTCGATGATCCCAATTACTGCAAGTATCATCAAGTTGTCGGTCATCCAGTAGAAAAGTGTTTTGTCCTAAAAGAGCTAATTTTAAAATTAGCTAAAGGAGGAAAAATTGAGCTAGATCTCGATGAATTAGCTCAAACAAATCATGCTGCAGTGACAACAGACACATGCAGTCAAATGCACTCTTGTCCGCTTCATGATCAAGGAGTGTGTCTAGTCCAATTTGGAACCTTGGAACCTGTATCTATTTGGTTTCAACATGAGGTGCCAAAAAATAAACTTCAAGACATGGTACCTACCAAACTTCAAGGTTTCCTTCCCATCGAAAAAGGGGAAGAAAATTTGGCAAGTTCATACTGCACCAATGTGGAAGAAGTTGATGATTCAAAAGAAGTCGAGCAAAGGACTTCTGTCTTTGATCGCATCAAGCCTTCAACTACTCGACCTTCAGTCTTCCAAAGGATGAGTATGGCCGCGACAAAAGAAGAAAGCCAAAGTCCAACTTCTGTCTCAACTCGAACTTCAGTTTTCCAAAGGCTAAGCGCCTCCACATAGAGGAAAAATCAACCTTCAACATCTGTACTTGATCGTCTCAAAGTAACAAGTGATCAGCATGAAAGGAAGATGAAATCCTTGAAGGTGGAACTATTCGATGAAGTGAACAATGACAAAAAGATTCAGAGTCTTGTTCCTTGTCGTATGAAAAGGAAGTTCTCCGTTCTCACAAACACGGAGGGTTCCTTGAAGGTAAAGAAAAATGTCGTCATCTTAACAAATCCTAAAAATGAAGGATCTTATCAAGACTATGATGAAGACAAAAACATCTAAAATGTAAAGAGAGCTCATTGTCGCAAGAGCCTAAACTGCATGACGCTCCTGGCCCGCATGAGCTTAAAAGGTGAACGACCACTAAAAAAAATTCTTTGAACTACGTTTTGACTTGATCCCTTCCACTCGAAGGGTACGTAGGCAACTTAAAGGAAAAGAAAACTTTAAGCTCAGTCTCCAAAAAAGTTTCCATCCCCGTGAGAATAAAATGTTACAAGTTGGATGCATACGAGAGAGCTTTGTCCACCTCAAGTTCGGTTCGTTGCTCACTCGCTCTAAAGTTCAAGCTTCATTCCTCTTAAGTTCGGTTCGTCGCTCACTCCCCTAAAGTTTGAGCTTTGTTCCCTTCAAGTTTGGATCGTGGCTCACCCCCCTAAAGTTCGAGCTTCGTTCCCTTCAAGTTTGGTTTGTCGCTCACTCGCTCTAAAGTTTGGGTTTCACTCTTCTCCAAGTCTGGGGTTCGCACTTTGCCCTTTCAAGTCTTCGAGTTCGAGTTTTGCTAACTTCAAGCTTAAGTTCAAACATCGCTCGCTTGAAGTTCAAGTTTGCACTTCGCTCCCTTCAAGTTTAAGTTCGAGCGTTGATCGCCTATAAGTTTGGTGATTCACCTTCAAGTTCGGTGTTCCGCCTCAAAATACAGATAAGTTGGCGTTCCGTCTCCAAGTCAGGAGGCTCCGTCCTTCGGCGCTCGCTCCTCCGTCAAGTTCGGAGGCTTCACTCGTCAACACGGGCTCCTCTGCCAAGTCAGGAGGCTTTGTCCATTGACGCTCGTCCTCTCCCAAGTCAAGAGGTTTCGTCCATCGACGCTTGCTTCTCCGTCAAGTCAGGAAGCTCCGTCCATCGACACTCGTTCCTCTACTAAGTCAAGAGGTTTCACTTGTCAACACGGGCTCCTCTGCCAAGTCAGGAGGCTCCGTCCATCGATGCTCGTCCCTCCGGCAAGTCAAGAGGCTTCGTCCATCGATGCTTGATCCTCCACCAAGTTAGGAGGCTTCGTCCATCGACGTTTGCTCCTCCGTCAAGTCAGAAGGATTTGTCTATCGACGCTCGCTCCTCTCCCAAGTCAGGAGGTTTGACGCTTGCTTCTCCGTCAAGTCAGGAAGCTTCGTCCATCGACACTCGCTCCTCCACCAAGTCAAGAGGTTCCGTCCGTTGACACTTGCTCCTCTCCCAAGTCAGGAGGTTTCTTCCATCGACGTTTGCTTCTCCATCAAGTCAGGAAGCTCCGTCCATCGACACTCGTTCCTCCACTAAGTCAAGAGGTTTCGTCCGTCAACACTTACTCCTCTCCCCAAGTCAAGAAGTCTTCGTTGGTCGTCGCTTCTTCTTCAAAGTTCGAAGGTTCCGTCATGGCTTTTTCTCCAAGTTTGAAAGTTTCGTCGTTGCTTCTTCTCCAAGTTCGAAGGCTTCGTCGTCGCTTCTTCTCCAAGTCCGAAGGCTTCGTCGTCGCTTCGTCTCTAAGTTTGAAGGTTGCGCCGTCATCTCGCATTCAAGTTCAAAGGCTTCGTCGTCGCTTCTTCTCCAAGTTCAAAGACTTCGTCGTAGCCTCTTCTCGAAGTTCAAATGTTTCGTCGTCACTTCTTCTTCAAGTTCGAAGGTTGCGTCGTCGCTTCGTCTCCAAGTTCGAAGGTTGCGTCGTTGCTTCTTCTCCAAGTTCGAACGCTTCATCGTCGCTTCTTCTCAAAGTTCAAACGCTTCGTCGTCGCTTCTTCTTCAAGTTCAAAGGTTGCATCGTCACTTCGTCTCCAAGTTCGAAGGTTGCACTGTGGCCTCACCTTTAAGTTTAAAGGCTTCGTCGTCGCTTCTTCTCCAAGTTCGAAGGCTTGGTCGTCGTTTCTTCTCCAAGTTTGAAGGCTTTGTCGTCGCTTCTTCTTCTAAGTTTGAAAACGATGTTGTCGTTCTACCACCTCCAAGTTTGAAGGCTACGCCATCTCCAAAGTTGGAACGAATCCAAGGGTGAAGCTAACAAAAGGAGGATCATCCTTAACTCCACCTAAGTTAGGAATTGAGTAAGGATTTGGTCTCTTCCAAAGTTGGAATGAATCCAACGGTGAAGCAGGACCACGATGAAACAAAGTGGAAGGTGAACCATCCTTAGCTTAAGCCAGGGGTTTGGTCACCTTCAAAGTTGAAGCAGCGAGGACGTTGAAGCAGCCGTGAAGGTCAACCATCCTTAGCCTAAGCCAGGGGTTGGTCACCTTTGAAGTTGAAGAAGACGTCGAAGTCGTCGAAAGGTGCCATCCTAAATTTCGCCTGAATCAGGGGTTGGTCACCTTCGAAATTGAAGAAGACGTCGAAGCCGTCGAAAGGTGCCATCTGTATTCCGCCTGAATCAGGGGTTGGTCACCTTCGAAATTGAAGAAGACGTCGAAGTCGTCGAAAGGTGCCATCCTGGATTCCGCCTGAATTAGGGATTGGTCACCTTCGAAATTGAAGAAGACGCCGAAGCCGTCGAAAGGTGCCATCCTGGATTCCACCTGAATCAGGGGTTGGTCACCTTCGAAATAAAAGAAGACGTCGAAGCTGTCGAAAGGTGCCAGCCTAAATTCCGCCTGAATCAGGGGTTGGTCACCTTCGAAATAGAAGAAGACGCCGAAGCTGTCGAAAGGTGCCAGCCTAAATTCCGCCTGAATCAGGGGTTGGTCACCTTCGAAATAGAAGAATATGTAGAAGCCGTCGAAAGGTGCCATCCTAAATTCCGCCTGAATCAGGGGTTGGTCACCTTCAAAATTGTGGAGGATATCTTAGCTGCAAGTCTAGAACCAAAAAAACAAGGGGGGCATATATATTATTTTAAAAAACAATTACCTACCTGTTTACCTTATGATCTTCTCTTTTATAGGAAAGTATTTGCAAGTCTTGCAAATGAAAAAAAAAAAAACCGAAAAAAAAACGTAAAAAGGAAAAAAAAAAAAGAAAGAAAGAAAAAAAAATAGAAAAGGAAGAAAAAATTGAGACTTGCCTATTCCTCATTCCTCAATGTGAAGATCCACTCACTCTTTGTTGATGTGAATTGATGGAAGACCCATCTCCTCTATTTATAGTGGAGGAAAAGATAAAATCACATCTAATTTGAATTCAAAGATAATGCCAAGAAGATCAAATCAAAATCAATTTGAATCCCAAGATCATGCAGGATTCAAATTTTGGGATATTAAAGTTTGAATTCTGGGATGGGTTGACTACAAACTCAAATTCAAGTTCTATTCCAAAATCCAAACCGAAATTGTGCAAGATTTCATCTCAAATTAAATTTTGGCATATCTTATCTCAAATTAAAAATTGACTGCAAGCCAAATTAAAATTCTATTCCAAATCCGAAGTTGAAATTTGGTAGAATTTTATCTCAAAAAGTAAAATTTGGGCATAATCCAAATTTTATCCCAAATCAAAATTAGATAAAATTAATTCTATCGAAGTCAAATCATGATAGAATTTCAATTTTATTTCACAAAGTAAAATTTGGGCATAATCCAAATTTTATCCCAAGTCAAATTAGATAAAATTAATTTTATCGAAGTCAAAATCATGGTAGAATTTCAATTTTATCTCAAAAGGCAAAGTTTGGGCATAATCCAAATTTTATCCCAAAGATAAAATTAATTCTATCACAGTCAAATTATGGTAGAATTTCAATTTTATCTCACAAAGTAAAATTTGTGCATAATCCAAATTTTATCCCAAGTCAAAATTAGATAAAATTAATTATATCAAAGTCAAAATCATGGTAGAATTTCAATTTTATCTCAAAAGTGAAATTTGGGCATAATCCAAATTTTATCCCAAATCAAAATTAGATAAAATTAATTCTATCACAATCAAATTATGGTAGAATTTCAATTTTATCTCACAAAGTAAAATTTGGGCATAATCCAAAATTTATCCCAAATCAAAATTAGATAAAATTAATTCTATCGAAGTCAAAATCATGGTAGAATTTTAATTTATCTCAAAAGGCAAAATTTGGGTATAATCCAAATTTTATCCCAAATTAAAATTTGATTCAAATCCAAATTCAAGTTCTACTCCAATTTCAAAATTTAATTGGGTAGACTTTTATCTCAAAGAGCAAAATTTGGACACTCCAAATTCAAGCTTCGAATTCAATTCATTGGTAGATTCTAAACTATGCCCCCAAATAAAAAAATGGGTATAATTTGAATACTACTTGGAATTCAAATTAGATAAAATTCAAATTTTGAATTAAGGAGAGTATAAATTCTACCGAAATTCAAATCAAGGTTTGATGCCAAGTAAGAAAATCAAAATTATGACCCAAATTCATATTTTGATGAATTGACACATCAAATGGAGTCCAATTTAGGAGCAAATACCTTAAATTTTGATTCCAAATTATATTTTTCGAGATTCACTTACACATACTTGTGCATAAATCTCGAAAAGGGGGCATTTGTTGGAATGAAAATTTTGGCCAATAAGAAATTGACATGTCATTAATTAAAATTAGTGACAAAATTATTTATTTAATTAGGGATTATTTAAATTTGCAAGTATCTCTAAATTAAATTAAGGAAAATCCAAATATGCAATTGGGTTAGATGAAATTTGGGCCAATTTTAGACAAAGCCTAAATGGGAGGCCCTAATCCAGCAAAGTCTAAGCCCAAGGTCAATAAGGCTCAGTCTAGAGGAGTTTTAACCCAAAGTCTACCAGGCCCAGTCCAACAGTCAAGCCCAAGCCCATCTGGAAGTCCTGGGGAACTCTATAAATAGAGAACTCCCCCTCCATTTTGGGGGTTCAGAAGTTGAAACTCTCCAGAGAACGTAGAGAGAATTCAGAAACAAAGACCAGAAAACTCCCTAAACCTTTGAAGATCAAGCACTCTCTGAACCAGAGTCTCGAAGATTAGAAGACTTTGAAGATCGAGAACAAGCTGCAAAGCCCTCGAAACAAATCTACATTCGAGAACAAGCTGCAAAAGCCCTCGAGACAGATTCACATTTGAGAACAAGCTGCAAAAGCCCTCGAGACAGATTCACATTCGAGAACAAGCTGCAAAGCCCTCGAAACAAATCTACATTCGAGAACAAGCTGCGAAGCTTTCAAAACAAATCTATATTCGAGAACAAACTGCAAAAGTCCTCGAGACAGATTCACATTCGAGAACAAGCTGCAAAGCCCTCGAAACAAATCTACATTCGAGAACAAGCTGCGAAGCCCTCGAAATAAATCTACATTCGAGAACAAGCTACAAAATCCCTCGAGACAGATTCACATTCGAGAACAAGCTGCAAAGCCCTCAAAACAAATCTACATTCGAGAACAAGCTGCGAAGCCCTCGAAATAAATCTACATTCGAGAACAAGCTGCAAAAGCCCTTGAGACAGATTCACATTCGAGAACAAGCTGCAAAGTCCTCGAAACAAATCTACATTCGAGAACAAGCTGCGAAGCCCTCGAAACAAATATACATTTGAGAACAAGCTGCAAAAGCCCTCGAGACAGATTCACATTCGAGAACAAGCTACAAAGCCCTCAAAACAAATTCACATTCGAGAACAAGCTGCGAAGCCCTCGAGACAAATCTACATTCGAGAATAAGGTGCAAAAGCCCTCGAGACAGATTCACACTCGAGAATAAGCTGCAAAGCCCTCGAGACAGATGTAAATTTGAGAGAAAGAATCAGAGGAACAAATTAGAGATTGTACTTCACTAAATTGAAATTAATACAATTTAAATTCATTTACACGTGTCTCATTTCTCTATCTTTGTTGAAATATCGTGTAAACAATTCTATTGAATTGATCATATGATTTATTTAGTGTTTATTAGGTCCATTGGATTTATTGGTTGAGACGTAATTTAATAATGGAAAATTGTAACAAATGGCTACAAGAAAATAATGAAAACGAAAATGGATAAAAACATAAGGTATTATGAATAATAGCTAACGTTTCTTAAGAATACGAGAATGAATAATTTCCTTGCAATTTTTACCCTCGATATATACTTGTATCCACGGTTAGCCTCCCAACTAAATGTAGATTTTGTTTTTAATAAATCATCATAATCTCCCATCGTATCTTACTCACTCCCTAGATATATGAATTTTGTTTTTCATGGATTCCCAATTAATCATTAAATCTATATATATATTTTTTAACGTTTCAACTTAATTCAATATATCAACTACCTTTAGATTACAATTTTAAATCACTTTCAAATGTATTAAGTTTACCTCAATCGATCTAGGTTAGCGTGTAGTCAGGCACTGTAACCCAGCTTCCGGTTCATCCCGCATCGCCAGTTCTGCTTACTAAAAATGGCCCACTTGGAGCTCTCTATTCCGTGACGCGGCTCAACAAAGCAGTCGCGTCGTCCTACCTATTTAAAGTTTGAGAATAGGTTGAGGGCGTTGCGCCCCCGATGCCTCTAATCATTGGCTTTACCCGATAGAACTCGCCCTCGGGGTCCAGCTATTCTGAGGGAAACTTCGGAGGGAACTAGCTACTAGACGGTTTGATTAGTCTTTCGCCCCTATACCCAAGTCAGACGAACTATTTGCACGTCAGTATAGCTGCGGGCCTCCACTAGAGTTTCCTCTGGCTTCGCCCCGCTCAGGCATAGTTCACCATCTTTCGGGTCCCGACGGCATGCTCACACTCGAACCCTTCTCAGAAGATCAAGGTCGGTCGGTGGTCTAACCCATGAGGGGATCCCACTAGTCAGCTTCCTTGCGCCTTACGGGTTTACTTGCCGGTTAACTCGCACACATGTCAGACTCCTTGGTCCGTGTTTCAAGACGGGTCGAATGGGGAGCCCACAGGCCGATGCCAGGAGCGCGCAGATGCCGAAGCATGCCCGAAGGAGCGCGCTGCCAGCCACGATCGGGACGACGACGTCTCCACAGGCGTAACAAAGGCCTGGGCTTTGGCCGCTGTTTCAATCCGATCCGGTCCATGCCCCAAGTCGATAGGCGAACCGGCTCGTCACCGTTCTACATCCGACTGGGGCACATCGTCGGCCCCCATCCGCTTCCCTCCCGAAAATTTCAAGCACTATTTGACTCTCTTTTCAAAGTCCTTTTCATCTTTCCCTCGCGGTACTTGTTTGCTATTGGTCTCTCGCCCATATTTAGCCTTGGACAGAATTTACCGCCCGATTGGGGTTGCATTCCCAAACAACCCAACTCGTTGACAGCGCCTCGTGGTGCGATAGGGTCCGAGCGCAACGGGGCTCTCACCCTCTCCGGCGCCCCCTTCCAGGGGACTTGTGCCCGGTCTGCCGCTGAGGACGCTTCTCCAGACTACAATTCAGATGTCGAGGGCGCCCGATTCTCAAGCTGGGCTATTCCCGGTTCGCTCGTCGTTACTAGGGGAATCCTTATAAGTTTCTTTTCCTTCGCTTATTGATATGCTTAAACTCAGCGGGTAATCCTGCCTGACCTGGGGTCGCGTCGAGAGCATCGTCTTTGGGGATGACGTTCAGAGGGTCAGCATGGGAGTCTTCGCTCGCAAGGAGGAGGTGCGCGGGCTGAGGTCGCGACGCGGTACCGAGGCTGGACCAACCACCGTAGTGTCACGATGACAGGCGCCGAGGACTCGAATTTAAGCCATCCGCCAGACTGTGCGCACGGGAGGCTAGGGTGTGCCCCCACCTGCGCAGCGAACCAGACTGGGGGTTGCGTGGGGGGGCAGCGATGCGTGACACCCAGTCAGACGTGCCCTCGACCAGAACGCTATGGGCGCAACTTTCGTTCAAAGACTCGGTGGGGGGCATGATGCACGCGCAAGGATTGAGAGTTGGGGGCTCGACGCACGTGCAAAGGTACTGGTTGGCGGGGGGCTGGTGACGCTGCGCGTGCACACAGGGGGTGTTGGGGCTGGGTGTCACAATTGTGCTAAGAAGAGAGTACATTGTGACCCCCACGGCGCAGACAAGAGCAACGGCGGCGCCCAAGTGTCACCCATATGGCCACGCGAGGGCCACGAGAGAACAAGTGCCATGATGCGACCGTGGAGGACGGTGCATCATCCAACACACCAAATATGTAGGCTTTAATGCCAAGTTGAGATACGAGCAGAACAGGGAGTAACCATGTCGTCTAAGGTGGCAGTGACAAGCTTAGTGGGGGTCAGATGGGGCCCCGGGCTATATCCTCGATAGACGGGGTTCCGTCGTGAGTTTTGACGAGCGGCTCTGGGGTTAGGGTTTAGGAGTCCAGACGAGCGCTCCACGCTGGCGTATGATCCCTCGCCAAATTCACGTGCAAGGGTGACAGACCCTTAAATCTCAATATGCTACCTTAGGGGGAGGCATGGTGTCAGCTCTCCACCACCCCTGGGCCTCATGGCCTAAGCGAGCTACCCCATGGCACATGAGTGTGTCATGGTGTGGGCGAGCGTCTGCAAGAAGAGTGTCTTGGGCGTCTTATTATGGAATGGGTTTTCCTGAGACAGTGTCGGGCGGCACGGGTGTGCCGACATTGCGCCCCTTCCCATGGGCTAGAGGTTCGATCATAGGACCCGGTAGCGGCCAGCGATACGAGAATGACTCGGCATGGGCTCGGGAGAGTTCATGCCTCGATATGACTCGGATGGATGGATGTCCGAGAGGCCCCGATTATGAAGGCGACCCATGGGAAGGATTTCGATAACATGTACGAGAGAGCGGCTAAGTTAGGTGACCTCCCGAGGCTCGGGATGGCATCACTATTCATCAGTGGGACCCGATAGTTTCCAGTTTGGATGATACTTGCCTGTTATGTCATGGTTTGTGTTATAATGCCCCGAAAAGCTCCGATTTGCATCGGTTTCACCCGGTAAGCATTATAATCACCCGATAAGTCCCGATAAGTGTCGGAATCACCCGGTAAGCTCCGATTGAGTGTTTTAAGGCCGTTTGGGCCCAACGAAAGGTCCAAATGAATCCCAATGAAGTTCTAGACTGATGTAGAGACATTGTGGACATGACTAAGAGTTGAGGGACGATGTCCCATGAAGCGACGTTGTGTTGAGATGACCTTGGCCTCTTGTAGAGGCAAGGTTGAGCCATAGGACTTGGCCTAGAGTAGAGGCAAGTCAGCTAGAGTCGCATTTGAGTGAACAGACACGTACGGGCGACGTGTATGGCCAAGTATACTTCCGCTGCATCTTAAAGAAGCTTGGTTGAGGAGGATTAACTTTGCCTAAGGTCCGACGAAACAACAAAAGGATGGGCGAAAAATGTATTGGGGCTTGAGTTCCCCTTAAGGCTGGCCATGATAAGGCAAAAAATCATGGCGCCGCACGGTTGGAGAGTTACGACCGTGACACTGGGCTCACGTGCACAGGGGGCTGTGGGGCTGGGCGCTCGTGCACAGGTGCTGGTGTGGCTGGCAACGCACGCACTGGAGGAAGGTGGGGCTGGGCACGCGCGCATGGGGGGCTTGTTGGGCTGGACGCGTGCACAGGGGAAGGTGGGGGATGGGCGAGAGTGCAGAGGCGCTACTGGGCTAGGCACGTGCACACGGGGGCTGGTGGGGCTAGGCGAGCGCGCACGGGGGTAGGTGGGGTTGGGGCACGCGCGCACGGGGGCTGGGCGATGGAGCTTTGGCGATGCTGGGGATGGGAGCGCGCGCACAAGGTGGGGCTCTAGCTCGCATGGGGATTGTGTCACTAACCTCTTAAAGAGTTTTCCTGCACACTTGGACCCATGTGTACGCCATGGCCATGGGCCTTAGCAAGCATGCGAGCGACAATGCGGGTGGGGCTGGTGACACTGGGCGAGCGCACATGGGGGCAAGGTGAGGCTGGGTATCACGGTCGCAGCTCTTCGACCGTGCGGCACTTGCTCTAACCCGGCAAGCAAGTCAGCCTTACGAAAAACGAAAGTTGCGGACTACTTCCGTATAGGGTCTAGCCTCCCCTCGAGTCTCGGGAGAAAACGGTTTTTAGAAAATGAGAGAGAGAAAGTGTTTTGAAAGCATTTTGAGAAAGCGTTTGTGCATATAAATGTTATAGGCTATAAGCAAGATAAGGGTCAACAACAGCTTAGATAGCATATAACTCCGGGTAGGAAGGATGGACAACTAGTCAAACCCCCCTATAGTACATTTTAGGATTTATGCCTTTTACATGCTTGAACATGGAAAGTGGCGAGGAGTCATACAAGTATAAAAATACAATGAAAGCTAACTATCAAGCAAAACTAAATATATAACATGAAAGCATGACTAAAAGGGGTTGAGATGGGCATGCGGCCACGGGCAACACGCCCTGGACAAGCATGACCGAAATTGAGGAGCAGATGCTCTTCCTGAAGGAAGTACCTGATAGTGTGCGGTTCGTGGAATCTCGACTGGATGAGATTTCTGCAAAGACCAACAATATTGATGCATTGGCTGGACGCATAGACGGGATGCCCGTCCAATAATTGATGATGAGAGTGGAGACCCTTGAGGATAAAGTCACACGTTCCGGTGGCTTTGAACGCGGTGATAGCTCCACGGGCTCTGTCGCCCATATGGAAGAGCGTGTCGAAGGTTTAGACAGCTCTCAAAAAGTGTTGGTTCAGATGGTCTCTGACCTGTCTGAAGATGTTAAGGCAGCCCTTGATATTGTTACGGGCGAGATGGCGGACCTGAGCGCCAGAGTAAACCTCACCATGAGAGCGGTGGGAAACCAAGCCCCAGTAGGGGGTGCTGTCCAGATTAATAAGGTGAAAGTCCCTAAGCCTAAGCCCTTCTGTGGGGTTCGAGATGCCAAGGCACTGGAAAATTTCATCTTTTACCTCGAACAATATTTTCGAGCCACGAATACGGTGGCAGAAGAAGCAAGAGTTACGTTGGCCACAATGCATCTAGCTGATGATGCGAAGTTGTGGTGGAGATTCAAATATAGAGATATCCAGGAGGGTCAATGCACCATAGACACCTGGGAAAGCCTGAAACAAGAGCTGCACTCACAGTTCTTCCCTGAAAACGTAGAGATTTTAGCAAGACGAAAACTGAGGGACCTGAAGCACAAGGGAAACATCCGTGACTACGTTAAACAGTTTGCAGGGCTAAAGTTAGACATACGCGACATGTCCGAGAAGGATAAAGTGTTCTGTTTCATCGAGGGCTTGAAGCAATGGGCTAAGTCCAAGTTATATGAGCAACGAATCCAAGATCTGTCATCTGCCTATGCGGCAGCAGAACGTTTGTACGACCTTAGTAGTGAGCCATCTCAAGATGTAAGACTGCCTCAAGCTTCCTCAAGTGGAGGAAACCGAAATTACCGACCAACCTCCCCCAAGAATGGCAGAGGAGACAGACCTGCATATGGAGGGGGAGATCGTAGACCCTTCCCACAAAGGAACGAGAATTCATGGCGAGCCCCATACCAACAGAACTACTACAACCGGCCCCTGGTATGTTTCATTTGCAAAGGGGCCCACAGGGTGTCTGACTGCCCGAAACGAGCAGCCCTCCATGCTTTTCAAGCTACATTTGAAACAAACACCAGGGCCGAACCCGGGATTGTGGGGGCCGAGACAACGCAAGATGAATGCATTGACAACCCTCGCATGGGGGCCCTGAAATTCCTATCGGCCTTACAGAAGAAAGTGGGAGACACGCAAGAGCCAGTAGAACGGGGTCTTATGTATGTGGATGCATGGGTCAACCACCGATCGACCAAGAGTACTATGGTCGACTCTGGGGCCACCCATAACTTCATGACAGAGACCGAAGCGAAGCGACTGAATTTACTTTGGCACAGAGATGCAGGAAAGATGAAAGTCGTCAACTCGACAGCGTTGCCCATCATGGGAATAGCGAAGAGAGCGGCAGTGAAACTAGGGGATTGGAGTGGACAGGCTGATTTCGTGATCATCAATATGGACGATTTCGATGTGGTGTTAGGTATGGAGTTCCTCTTGGAACACAAGGTGATACCAATGCCCCTTGCAAAATGTTTGGTGATTACGGGGTCCAGCCCCACAGTCGTACAGGCCAACATCAAGCAACCAAATGGGATACGAATGATATCAGACCTTCAACTGAAAAAGGGCCTCGCTCACGATGAACCCACGTTCATGGCCATCCCCATTGTAACAGAGGAAGTTGAAGAGGAAATAGTCCCCACGAAGATTCAGCGTGTCTTGAGGGACTATGTCGATGTCATGCCTGATAGTTTACCAAAGGCCTTACCTCTGCGTAGAGGAATTGATCATGAGATCGAGTTGATGCCCGGGGTGAAACCGCCCGCCAAGAATGCTTATCGTATGGCACCTCCCTAATTAGCTGAGCTTCGAAAACAACTCGATGAGCTCCTAAATGTTGGGTTCATTAGACCAGCAAAAGCTCCTTATGGAGCCCCAGTCCTGTTTCAGAAGAAGAAAGATGGTAGTCTACGCCTATGTATCGACTACCGAGCACTGAATAAACTTACCGTTAGAAACAAATACCCCTTGCCCATCATAACAGATCTGTTCGATCGGCTGCATGGGGCAAAGTACTTTTCGAAGCTAGACTTGAGATCAGGGTATTATCAAGTACGTATTGCAGAAGGTGATGTGCCCAAAACGACCTGTGTCACCAGATATGGGGCCTTTGAGTTCCTTGTAATGCCTTTCGGCCTCACTAATGCCCCAGCTACCTTCTGCACACTGATGAACCAAGTGTTCCATGAATACCTGGACAAGTTTGTGGTTGTCTACCTAGACGACATCGTGGTGTATAGTCCAACAATAGAGGAACATCAAGTCCACCTTCAGCTCATTTTTGAGAAATTGAGGACTAACCAATTGTATGTTAAGAGGGAAAAATGCTCATTCGCGCAAGAGCGCATAAGTTTCTTGGGGCATGTAATCAAATGTGGAAGAGTCGGTATGGAGGACGAGAAGGTCCAAGCCATACGAGACTGGAAAGTGCCTACTTCCGTCATGGAGTTACGTTCCTTCCTCGGATTAGCCAATTACTATCGGCGATTCGTTGAAGGATTTTCGAAGCGGACAGGACCCCTGACGGACCTATTGAAGAAGGGTATCAGTTGGAGTTGGACTCCAGAATGTCAGTTTCCTTTGAAGACTTGAAGAAGGCAATGATGGAAGGGCCGGTACTCAGAATTGCCAATGTGACCAAACCCTTTGAGGTAGAAACCGATGCGTCCGATTTTGCATTGGGTGGCGTCCTCCTCCAGGATGGACATCCAATTGCATACGAGAGTCGAAAGCTGAACGACTCAGAAAGGAAATACGTTGCCTCCGAGAAGGAGATGTTGGCAGTTGTACATTGTTTGAGACAGTATCTCTTAGGGGCCAAGAACTGACAACAGCTCTATTTGTCACTTTTTCAACCAACCAAGATTGTCGTCAAAGCAAGCTCGATGGCAAGAATATCTTGCTGAGTTCGACTTCCAGTTCGAGCATAAGCCCGGTCGGGCCAACCAAGCGGCTGACGCCCTTAATCGTAAGAGCGAGCATGCGGCCCTGTGCATGCTAGCTCACTTAAAAGCCAGTAGATTGAATGGAACCATCCAAGAGGACATAAAGAAACATCTATTGAATGATCCTGCTGCACAAGCCATCATTCAACTAGCCAAAGAGGGGAAGACCCGACAATTTTGGGTGGAAGACGGTCTTCTTCTCACTAAAGGAAGTCGATTGTATGTTCCACGTTTAGGAAACTTGAGGAAGCTGCTGTTGGAAGAATGTCACGATACGTTATGGGCAGGCCACACTGGGTGGCAGAGAACCTACGCCCTGTTGAAACGGGGGTACTACTGGCCAAACCTCCGAGACGATGTCATGTAATTTACCAAGACCTGCCTGATTTGCCAGCAAGACAAGGTCGAAAGGGCCAAGATCGCAGGGTTACTGGAACCTCTATCGGTACCCACGAGACCGTGGGAGAGCGTCTCCCTTGATTTCATCACCCACCTCCCCAAAGTTGGGGAATTCGAAGCGATCCTAGCCGTGGTTGATAGATTCTCAAAATATGCAACATTCATCCCGACTCCGAAGATGTGCTCAGCTGAGATGACTGCTCAGTTGTTCTTTAAAAATGTTGTTAAGTTCTGGGGTGTTCCCGGAAGCATAGTTAGTGACCGCGATGGCCGATTCACAGGGACCTTTTGGACAGAGCTGTTCACGTTGTTAGGCTCAAATCTAAACATCTCTTTCAGCTACCATCCCCAAACCGATGGACAGACGGAACGATTCAATAGCATGCTTGAAGAGTATATGCGCCACTTCATAGATGCAAGACAGAAGAATTGGGTGGATATGCTCGCTATAGCACAGTTCAGCTTCAACTGACAGAAGAGTTCCTCAACGGGAAAGACTCCCTTTGAATAGTGTGTGGGAGACAACCACTTATGCCACACGTTGTGGACCACCCTTACGTGGGAAAGAGTCCTCAAGCATACAATTTCACGAAAGAGTGGAAGCAGACGTCAGACATAGCTCGCACTTATCTAGAAAAGGCGTCAAAGAGCATGAAAAAGTGGGCTGACCAGAAACGTCGTCCCTTGGAATTCCAAGCAGGGGACCAAGTGTTGGGTTTTGTGTCCTAAAACTCGTGCTTTTGTAAACTGAATGTATATTCTATTTTACAATAAAGATGTTATTGAGGTTTATTCAGTAAATGTGTTATTGAATAAAGTGAATTGTGTATTCTATAACCCAAATCCAATGAATTAAGAACCATTGACTATAAGATGTATACTTGAACTTTATGTGTGACATAAAAGTGGATCAAGTTCGAGTAATAGCCAAAACGGTCTATAGTATAGGGATAAGGCTGGGTACCTTATTCTGGGGACACTATGGACGCGGCCCACTTTGTATAGTACTAACGATGTGATTCTAAATCGTTCATGTGGAGACATGCGAGTGGGGGCGTCCTATGCAATGAGTTTGCATAAGACTGAACCGCGAAATAATCACTTAGACTTTATAACTCCGTTTACTGTTTTAACTGACTATATTCATACGATGACCTAGGTAACTCGATCTTAATCCTGAGCGTGCTATGAACTCCTGTTTATTCGGGATTATCCTTAGATTTGCATGGGTGAGAGTGCCCCGAGATCGCCGACTCAATAAGCCTTCCATTTTGGGGATAAGACCGGATAGATAGTTGGGAACATAGTAATGCGAGATGGAATTCACTCCTACTCGCTTTAGGGTTTAGTAGAGAGGTTGTTCCCTTAAGTACTGACTCCGGGTCTTGAACAATGGGCCCACCCTCTCGTTGGCCCGAGAGGGATACGGTTTGTTGGTTGGACCACAAACCAAATTGTTCATTAGAGGATCAGTGGGACTTAAGGAAGAAGAAGTAATTACAGGGGTAAAACGGTTTTTTTGACCCAGCTGTAATTACGAACAACCTGTGAAGGATTGACTTACTAATCATGGTTATATAGAGTGGACAAAAATATATCTACAGTGAGGAGAGTGCAACCATTGGGCTTTAGTGGAGTGTCCCGGTGGTTAACGAATGTTGATTAGCTAAGCTAAAGAGTTTGGCCGGTTAATCTCGTATCGTTGGAGCTCATGATTTGTAGGTCCATTAGGTCCCCTTACTAGCTCAGACTAAGCCTTGGAATAATTTGAGAGAAAAGAATTTGAATTGTTCAAATTCGGACTTGGGAGAAAAAGTTAATTATATGCGATATACTTAACGTTTCATAGCTTAATTATGAATTAAACTATGATAAAGAAGAAGTGGAAATATTTAAATATGATTTAAATATTCGTTCAGTTTAAAACACGAATAGGGATTCATGTTCGAACGTTCGTTTTGAGAAATTAGGATTGGTCCAATTATTTAATTTGATATTTGATATTAAATTAAATATTTATTTAAAATTAATTAAATTGTTTAATTAATTAAAAATTAATTTTAATTTAAAATTAATTTTATATTAATTTTGAATTAAAATTAAAAGAGAATTCAAATTCATTTGGAAATGAAATATGGACCAAATTCATAACTTCTTCACTAAGCTTCTTGTTTGAAGCTTATCTTCTTTCAATTGGCTTCTTCACTAAGCTTGTGGTTTTCTATAAATAGAGAAGAAACACAATGGGAGAGAAGATGAGATGATAAGAAAACAAGTGATTTTTGAAGAAAACTCTCTAGCTTTTTTTTTAGACCTTTACTCATTCTTCTCCCAATTTCTCTCAATCTAAGGTCCCACAATCCATTCCAAGGGCTGAGAATAGTAGGGAAGACTCTAGTGGTGGTCCAAGTAGTGTTGGTGATCCAAGACTTGCAAAGAATTTGGAGATTTTGAGCTACAAAGGTATGTGTTCATACTTTCTAGTTTTTTCCAGTTTTGAGCATGTTTTTTGTATGATAAAATTGATCAAATTAGAGTGCTCAAGATCCAAAAGTGCTTCCGCTTTCTTAATATTCACCCCTTCACCAAGTTCTCATCAACCTGAGGCCGGAACAACTACGTTTTAGGGGAAGTAAAGACCAACGCATTGTGAGGAAATACGAAGGCCCCATCGAAGTGATCCAGAAAGTCGGCAAGACATCCTATCGGGTTCAACTTCCAA
>MU867259.1:61199597-61214278 GCA_033996785.1 Trichosanthes truncata
AAAACACTCCTCTGACTTCCCTTTCAAAAACCCATAACATAAATTCAGATTTTGCTCGAGCTTCCTTCACAAAAATTGTTCTAAAATGAGTTAACTTTCAAGAAAATCAAATCTCACCTCTTAATACCTCTTGTGGAGCTCAAAACGTTCCAAATATCAGAGGTAGTCAGGGTTGAACGCAAAATCTTCCATGCAACTTGGATTGATCTTCCCTCCTTTTCTTCTTCAATTACAACTCCAGCATCACCTTTCTTCTTTCTCTTATTCTCTCCCACGAAGAACCCTAATTATTTCACCAAAATGGGTGGCAAAATGGATGGACAATAATTAAAGAGAAAGAGTTTGATGGTGGGGCCCTTTTCCTCTCATTTTCATTTTTCTTTTTTTTCTCTTCTTTTTCCTTCCCAAAACAATATACCAACCTCCTTTCCTTCTTTCCTTTTAATTTTTAAGAAGTTTCAAGGAGGAACTCCGGGTTTACACCCCCCGGAACCCAACGACTTTGATTTCTCATAAGGTGCTGGCGGAGTCCTTAAAGCAACATCCGCCAATCCCTGGTCGGCATCGTTTATGGTTGAGACTAGGACGGTATCTGATCGTCTTTGAGCCCCCAACTTTCGTTCTTGATTAATGAAAACATCCTTGGCAAATGCTTTCGCAGTTGTTCGTCTTTCATAAATCCAAGAATTTCACCTCTGACTATGAAATACGAATGCCTCCGACTGTCCCTATTAATCATTACTCCGATCCCGAAGGCCAACAGAATAGGATCGAAATCCTATGATGTTATCCCATGCTAATATATACAGAGCGTAGGCTTGCTTTGAGCACTCTAATTTTTTCAAAGTAACAGCGCCGGAGGCACGACCCGACCAGTTAAGGCCAGGAGCGCATCGCAGGCAGAAGGGACGAGCCGACCTGTGCTCACCATAGGCGGACCGATGGACCCAACCCAAGGTCCAACTACGAGCTTTTTAACTGCAACAACTTAAATATACGCCATTGGAGCTGGAATTACCGCGGCTGCTGGCACCAGACTTGCCCTCCAATTGATCCTCGTTAAGGGATTTAGATTGTACTCATTCCAATTATTAGACTCGAAGAGCCCGGTATTGTTATTTATTGTCACTACCTCCCCGTGTCAGGATTGGGTAATTTGTGCGCCTGCTGCCTTCCTTGGATGTGGTAGCTGTTTCTCAGGCTCCCTATCCGAAATCGAACCCTAATTCTCCGTCACCCGTCACCACCATAGTAGGCCACTATCCTACCATCGAAAGTTGATAGGGTAGAAATTTGAATGATGCGTCGCCGGCACGATGGCCGTGCAATCCGTCGAGTTATCATGAATCATCAGAGCAACGGGCAGAGCCCGCATCGACCTTTTATCTAATAAATGCATCCCTTCCAAAAGTCGGGGTTTGTTGCACGTATTAGCTATAGAATTACTACGGTTATCCGAGTAGCAGATACCATCAAACAAACTATAACTAATTTAATGAGCCATTCGCAGTTTCATAGTATGTATTAGTTCATACTTACACATGCGTGGCTTAATCTTTGAGACAAGCATATGACTACTGGCAGGATCAACCAAGTAGCATTCCTACACGACGTCGCAGCCCGCCTGCCACCACCTGTCTCCGTCTCCCCTCCTCTCATGCGAGAGAGAGCGAGAGAGGCAGCGGGTGGCGGCAATGCGGGAGCGAGCGCCATTCGTTCGTGCTTCGTTCGAGCAATACACAGGCAACACGTTCGAGGGACTCCCCGAGCACGTCATGCCGCCAAATGCACTGCATCCGAGAGAGCGAGCAACCGATGACGCAGGAACGCGATGCGGGCTTTCGGGTTCGTCGTTCACCTGACGAGGGGTGCCGACAGAAAGGAACTAACGAGACGCAACGCTTCCATCGCGTGAGGTAACCGATGCAAGAACCGATTGGCTACGGCCGCTCGAAATACTTCGGGGGCACAACAATGAGGAGGAGCTGGCGCCGACAATTCGATGCCCGAGCACCGAGCCTGGCAACCCAAACAACCAAATCACCACTCACGCGCCGTACGCTAAAACGACCTCTGGCGACGCTCAACTATTCACACCCCCGCAAGCAAGCAAGGAAGCAAGGGTGTAAATTCATCATGCGAAGCCAAGCCCGAAACGTCGTGCGCGATCGGACAACTTTCTATTCTTTTCAGGGGCGAGCCCTTCCGTCAAACGGGGAGCGATTGCAGGCCATCTCGTCTCGCTCGAGGCAAGCACCCCGCGACTTCGCAAGCTAGGCCGTTTTTCAACATCGACAAGCGAGCGTCAAAACAGCCACGTGCAAGCGTCTTCTAAGCAAGCCCACCTCTTCAGCTCGACTCGACATCCCACTCTCTCTCTCCCCCCCGACAGAGGGGCATGGGTTTAGGGTTTAGGGGTTTAGGGTTTTAGGGTTTGGGGTTAGGGGTTTAGGGTTTATAGTTTCGGGTTTTAGGGTTTAGGGTTTGGGGTTTGGGGTTTAGGGTTTCGGGTTTTAGGGTTTAGGGTTTGGGGTTTAGGGTTTTAGGGTTGAGGGTTGAGGGTTGAGGGTTGAGGGTTGAGGTTTGGGGTTTAGGGTTTTAGGGTTGAGGGTTGAGGGTTGAGGGTTGAGGGTTGAGGGTTGAGAGTTGAGGGTTGAGGGTTGAGGGTTGAGGGTTGAGGGTTGAGGGTTGAGGGTTGAGGGTTTGAGGGTTTAGAGGGTTTAGAGGGTTTAGAGGGTTGAGGGTTGAGGGTTGAGGGTTTAGGGTTGAGGGTTGAGGGTTTAGGGTTGAGGGTTGAGGGTTGAGGGTTGAGGGTTGAGGGTTGAGGGTTGAGGGTTGAGGGTTGAGGGTTGAGGGTTGAGGGTTGAGGGTTGAGGGTTGAGGGTTGAGGGTTGAGGGTTTTAGGGTTGAGGGTTGAGGGTTGAGGGTTGAGGGTTTGAGGGTTGAGGGTTTGAGGGTTGAGGGTTGAGGGTTGAGGGTTGAGGGTTGAGGGTTGAGGGTTGAGGGTTGAGGGTTGAGGGTTGAGGGTTGAGGGTTGAGGGTTGAGGATTGAGGGTTGAGGGTTGAGGGTTGAGGGTTGAGGGTTGAGGGTTGAGGGTTGAGGGTTGAGGGTTGAGGGTTGAGGGTTGAGGGTTGAGGGTTGAGGGTTGAGGGTTGAGGGTTGAGGGTTGAGGGTTGAGGGTTGAGGGTTGAGGGTTGAGGGTTGAGGGATGAGGGTTGAGGGATGAGGGTTAGGGTTGAGGGTTTAGGGTTGAGGGTTTAGGGTTGAGGGTTGAGGGTTTAGGGTTGAGGGTTGAGGGTTGAGGGTTGAGGGTTGAGGGTTGAGGGTTGAGGGTTGAGGGTTGAGGGTTTAGGGTTGAGGGTTTAGGGTTGAGGGTTGAGGGTTGAGGGTTGAGGGTTTAGGGTTTAGGGTTGAGGGTTGAGGGTTGAGGGTTGAGGGTTTAGGGTTTAGGGTTTAGGGTTTAGGGTTTAGGGTTTAGGGTTTAGGGTTTAGGGTTTAGGGTTTAGGGTTTAGGGTTTAGGGTTTAGGGTTTAGGGTTTAGGGTTTAGGGTTTAGGGTTTAGGGTTTAGGGTTTAGGGTTTAGGGTTTAGGGTTTAGGGTTTAGGGTTTAGGGTTTAGGGTTTAGGGTTTAGGGTTTAGGGTTTAGGGTTTAGGGTTTAGGGTTTAGGGTTTAGGGTTTAGGGTTTAGGGTTTAGGGTTTAGGGTTTAGGGTTTAGGGTTTAGGGTTTAGGGTTTAGGGTTTAGGGTTTAGGGTTTAGGGTTTAGGGTTTAGGGTTTAGGGTTTAGGGTTTAGGGTTTAGGGTTTAGGGTTTAGGGTTTAGGGTTTAGGGTTTAGGGTTTAGGGTTTAGGGTTTAGGGTTTAGGGTTTAGGGTTTAGGGTTTAGGGTTTAGGGTTTAGGGTTTAGGGTTTAGGGTTTAGGGTTTAGGGTTTAGGGTTTAGGGTTTAGGGTTTAGGGTTTAGGGTTTAGGGTTTAGGGTTTAGGGTTTAGGGTTTAGGGTTTAGGGTTTAGGGTTTAGGGTTTAGGGTTTAGGGTTTAGGGTTTAGGGTTTAGGGTTTAGGGTTTAGGGTTTAGGGTTTAGGGTTTAGGGTTTAGGGTTTAGGGTTTAGGGTTTAGGGTTTAGGGTTTAGGGTTTAGGGTTTAGGGTTTAGGGTTTAGGGTTTAGGGTTTAGGGTTTAGGGTTTAGGGTTTAGGGTTTAGGGTTTAGGGTTTAGGGTTTAGGGTTTAGGGTTTAGGGTTTAGGGTTTAGGGTTTAGGGTTTAGGGTTTAGGGTTTAGGGTTTAGGGTTTAGGGTTTAGGGTTTAGGGTTTAGGGTTTAGGGTTTAGGGTTTAGGGTTTAGGGTTTAGGGTTTAGGGTTTAGGGTTTAGGGTTTAGGGTTTAGGGTTTAGGGTTTAGGGTTTAGGGTTTAGGGTTTAGGGTTTAGGGTTTAGGGTTTAGGGTTTAGGGTTTAGGGTTTAGGGTTTAGGGTTTAGGGTTTAGGGTTTAGGGTTTAGGGTTTAGGGTTTAGGGTTTAGGGTTTAGGGTTTAGGGTTTAGGGTTTAGGGTTTAGGGTTTAGGGTTTAGGGTTTAGGGTTTAGGGTTTAGGGTTTAGGGTTTAGGGTTTAGGGTTTAGGGTTTAGGGTTTAGGGTTTAGGGTTTAGGGTTTAGGGTTTAGGGTTTAGGGTTTAGGGTTTAGGGTTTAGGGTTTAGGGTTTAGGGTTTAGGGTTTAGGGTTTAGGGTTTAGGGTTTAGGGTTTAGGGTTTAGGGTTTAGGGTTTAGGGTTTAGGGTTTAGGGTTTAGGGTTTAGGGTTTAGGGTTTAGGGTTTAGGGTTTAGGGTTTAGGGTTTAGGGTTTAGGGTTTAGGGTTTAGGGTTTAGGGTTTAGGGTTTAGGGTTTAGGGTTTAGGGTTTAGGGTTTAGGGTTTAGGGTTTAGGGTTTAGGGTTTAGGGTTTAGGGTTTAGGGTTTAGGGTTTAGGGTTTAGGGTTTAGGGTTTAGGGTTTAGGGTTTAGGGTTTAGGGTTTAGGGTTTAGGGTTTAGGGTTTAGGGTTTAGGGTTTAGGGTTTAGGGTTTAGGGTTTAGGGTTTAGGGTTTAGGGTTTAGGGTTTAGGGTTTAGGGTTTAGGGTTTAGGGTTTAGGGTTTAGGGTTTAGGGTTTAGGGTTTAGGGTTTAGGGTTTAGGGTTTAGGGTTTAGGGTTTAGGGTTTAGGGTTTAGGGTTTAGGGTTTAGGGTTTAGGGTTTAGGGTTTAGGGTTTAGGGTTTAGGGTTTAGGGTTTAGGGTTTAGGGTTTAGGGTTTAGGGTTTAGGGTTTAGGGTTTAGGGTTTAGGGTTTAGGGTTTAGGGTTTAGGGTTTAGGGTTTAGGGTTTAGGGTTTAGGGTTTAGGGTTTAGGGTTTAGGGTTTAGGGTTTAGGGTTTAGGGTTTAGGGTTTAGGGTTTAGGGTTTAGGGTTTAGGGTTTAGGGTTTAGGGTTTAGGGTTTAGGGTTTAGGGTTTAGGGTTTAGGGTTTAGGGTTTAGGGTTTAGGGTTTAGGGTTTAGGGTTTAGGGTTTAGGGTTTAGGGTTTAGGGTTTAGGGTTTAGGGTTTAGGGTTTAGGGTTTAGGGTTTAGGGTTTAGGGTTTAGGGTTTAGGGTTTAGGGTTTAGGGTTTAGGGTTTAGGGTTTAGGGTTTAGGGTTTAGGGTTTAGGGTTTAGGGTTTAGGGTTTAGGGTTTAGGGTTTAGGGTTTAGGGTTTAGGGTTTAGGGTTTAGGGTTTAGGGTTTAGGGTTTAGGGTTTAGGGTTTAGGGTTTAGGGTTTAGGGTTTAGGGTTTAGGGTTTAGGGTTTAGGGTTTAGGGTTTAGGGTTTAGGGTTTAGGGTTTAGGGTTTAGGGTTTAGGGTTTAGGGTTTAGGGTTTAGGGTTTAGGGTTTAGGGTTTAGGGTTTAGGGTTTAGGGTTTAGGGTTTAGGGTTTAGGGTTTAGGGTTTAGGGTTTAGGGTTTAGGGTTTAGGGTTTAGGGTTTAGGGTTTAGGGTTTAGGGTTTAGGGTTTAGGGTTTAGGGTTTAGGGTTTAGGGTTTAGGGTTTAGGGTTTAGGGTTTAGGGTTTAGGGTTTAGGGTTTAGGGTTTAGGGTTTAGGGTTTAGGGTTTAGGGTTTAGGGTTTAGGGTTTAGGGTTTAGGGTTTAGGGTTTAGGGTTTAGGGTTTAGGGTTTAGGGTTTAGGGTTTAGGGTTTAGGGTTTAGGGTTTAGGGTTTAGGGTTTAGGGTTTAGGGTTTAGGGTTTAGGGTTTAGGGTTTAGGGTTTAGGGTTTAGGGTTTAGGGTTTAGGGTTTAGGGTTTAGGGTTTAGGGTTTAGGGTTTAGGGTTTAGGGTTTAGGGTTTAGGGTTTAGGGTTTAGGGTTTAGGGTTTAGGGTTTAGGGTTTAGGGTTTAGGGTTTAGGGTTTAGGGTTTAGGGTTTAGGGTTTAGGGTTTAGGGTTTAGGGTTTAGGGTTTAGGGTTTAGGGTTTAGGGTTTAGGGTTTAGGGTTTAGGGTTTAGGGTTTAGGGTTTAGGGTTTAGGGTTTAGGGTTTAGGGTTTAGGGTTTAGGGTTTAGGGTTTAGGGTTTAGGGTTTAGGGTTTAGGGTTTAGGGTTTAGGGTTTAGGGTTTAGGGTTTAGGGTTTAGGGTTTAGGGTTTAGGGTTTAGGGTTTAGGGTTTAGGGTTTAGGGTTTAGGGTTTAGGGTTTAGGGTTTAGGGTTTAGGGTTTAGGGTTTAGGGTTTAGGGTTTAGGGTTTAGGGTTTAGGGTTTAGGGTTTAGGGTTTAGGGTTTAGGGTTTAGGGTTTAGGGTTTAGGGTTTAGGGTTTAGGGTTTAGGGTTTAGGGTTTAGGGTTTAGGGTTTAGGGTTTAGGGTTTAGGGTTTAGGGTTTAGGGTTTAGGGTTTAGGGTTTAGGGTTTAGGGTTTAGGGTTTAGGGTTTAGGGTTTAGGGTTTAGGGTTTAGGGTTTAGGGTTTAGGGTTTAGGGTTTAGGGTTTAGGGTTTAGGGTTTAGGGTTTAGGGTTTAGGGTTTAGGGTTTAGGGTTTAGGGTTTAGGGTTTAGGGTTTAGGGTTTAGGGTTTAGGGTTTAGGGTTTAGGGTTTAGGGTTTAGGGTTTAGGGTTTAGGGTTTAGGGTTTAGGGTTTAGGGTTTAGGGTTTAGGGTTTAGGGTTTAGGGTTTAGGGTTTAGGGTTTAGGGTTTAGGGTTTAGGGTTTAGGGTTTAGGGTTTAGGGTTTAGGGTTTAGGGTTTAGGGTTTAGGGTTTAGGGTTTAGGGTTTAGGGTTTAGGGTTTAGGGTTTAGGGTTTAGGGTTTAGGGTTTAGGGTTTAGGGTTTAGGGTTTAGGGTTTAGGGTTTAGGGTTTAGGGTTTAGGGTTTAGGGTTTAGGGTTTAGGGTTTAGGGTTTAGGGTTTAGGGTTTAGGGTTTAGGGTTTAGGGTTTAGGGTTTAGGGTTTAGGGTTTAGGGTTTAGGGTTTAGGGTTTAGGGTTTAGGGTTTAGGGTTTAGGGTTTAGGGTTTAGGGTTTAGGGTTTAGGGTTTAGGGTTTAGGGTTTAGGGTTTAGGGTTTAGGGTTTAGGGTTTAGGGTTTAGGGTTTAGGGTTTAGGGTTTAGGGTTTAGGGTTTAGGGTTTAGGGTTTAGGGTTTAGGGTTTAGGGTTTAGGGTTTAGGGTTTAGGGTTTAGGGTTTAGGGTTTAGGGTTTAGGGTTTAGGGTTTAGGGTTTAGGGTTTAGGGTTTAGGGTTTAGGGTTTAGGGTTTAGGGTTTAGGGTTTAGGGTTTAGGGTTTAGGGTTTAGGGTTTAGGGTTTAGGGTTTAGGGTTTAGGGTTTAGGGTTTAGGGTTTAGGGTTTAGGGTTTAGGGTTTAGGGTTTAGGGTTTAGGGTTTAGGGTTTAGGGTTTAGGGTTTAGGGTTTAGGGTTTAGGGTTTAGGGTTTAGGGTTTAGGGTTTAGGGTTTAGGGTTTAGGGTTTAGGGTTTAGGGTTTAGGGTTTAGGGTTTAGGGTTTAGGGTTTAGGGTTTAGGGTTTAGGGTTTAGGGTTTAGGGTTTAGGGTTTAGGGTTTAGGGTTTAGGGTTTAGGGTTTAGGGTTTAGGGTTTAGGGTTTAGGGTTTAGGGTTTAGGGTTTAGGGTTTAGGGTTTAGGGTTTAGGGTTTAGGGTTTAGGGTTTAGGGTTTAGGGTTTAGGGTTTAGGGTTTAGGGTTTAGGGTTTAGGGTTTAGGGTTTAGGGTTTAGGGTTTAGGGTTTAGGGTTTAGGGTTTAGGGTTTAGGGTTTAGGGTTTAGGGTTTAGGGTTTAGGGTTTAGGGTTTAGGGTTTAGGGTTTAGGGTTTAGGGTTTAGGGTTTAGGGTTTAGGGTTTAGGGTTTAGGGTTTAGGGTTTAGGGTTTAGGGTTTAGGGTTTAGGGTTTAGGGTTTAGGGTTTAGGGTTTAGGGTTTAGGGTTTAGGGTTTAGGGTTTAGGGTTTAGGGTTTAGGGTTTAGGGTTTAGGGTTTAGGGTTTAGGGTTTAGGGTTTAGGGTTTAGGGTTTAGGGTTTAGGGTTTAGGGTTTAGGGTTTAGGGTTTAGGGTTTAGGGTTTAGGGTTTAGGGTTTAGGGTTTAGGGTTTAGGGTTTAGGGTTTAGGGTTTAGGGTTTAGGGTTTAGGGTTTAGGGTTTAGGGTTTAGGGTTTAGGGTTTAGGGTTTAGGGTTTAGGGTTTAGGGTTTAGGGTTTAGGGTTTAGGGTTTAGGGTTTAGGGTTTAGGGTTTAGGGTTTAGGGTTTAGGGTTTAGGGTTTAGGGTTTAGGGTTTAGGGTTTAGGGTTTAGGGTTTAGGGTTTAGGGTTTAGGGTTTAGGGTTTAGGGTTTAGGGTTTAGGGTTTAGGGTTTAGGGTTTAGGGTTTAGGGTTTAGGGTTTAGGGTTTAGGGTTTAGGGTTTAGGGTTTAGGGTTTAGGGTTTAGGGTTTAGGGTTTAGGGTTTAGGGTTTAGGGTTTAGGGTTTAGGGTTTAGGGTTTAGGGTTTAGGGTTTAGGGTTTAGGGTTTAGGGTTTAGGGTTTAGGGTTTAGGGTTTAGGGTTTAGGGTTTAGGGTTTAGGGTTTAGGGTTTAGGGTTTAGGGTTTAGGGTTTAGGGTTTAGGGTTTAGGGTTTAGGGTTTAGGGTTTAGGGTTTAGGGTTTAGGGTTTAGGGTTTAGGGTTTAGGGTTTAGGGTTTAGGGTTTAGGGTTTAGGGTTTAGGGTTTAGGGTTTAGGGTTTAGGGTTTAGGGTTTAGGGTTTAGGGTTTAGGGTTTAGGGTTTAGGGTTTAGGGTTTAGGGTTTAGGGTTTAGGGTTTAGGGTTTAGGGTTTAGGGTTTAGGGTTTAGGGTTTAGGGTTTAGGGTTTAGGGTTTAGGGTTTAGGGTTTAGGGTTTAGGGTTTAGGGTTTAGGGTTTAGGGTTTAGGGTTTAGGGTTTAGGGTTTAGGGTTTAGGGTTTAGGGTTTAGGGTTTAGGGTTTAGGGTTTAGGGTTTAGGGTTTAGGGTTTAGGGTTTAGGGTTTAGGGTTTAGGGTTTAGGGTTTAGGGTTTAGGGTTTAGGGTTTAGGGTTTAGGGTTTAGGGTTTAGGGTTTAGGGTTTAGGGTTTAGGGTTTAGGGTTTAGGGTTTAGGGTTTAGGGTTTAGGGTTTAGGGTTTAGGGTTTAGGGTTTAGGGTTTAGGGTTTAGGGTTTAGGGTTTAGGGTTTAGGGTTTAGGGTTTAGGGTTTAGGGTTTAGGGTTTAGGGTTTAGGGTTTAGGGTTTAGGGTTTAGGGTTTAGGGTTTAGGGTTTAGGGTTTAGGGTTTAGGGTTTAGGGTTTAGGGTTTAGGGTTTAGGGTTTAGGGTTTAGGGTTTAGGGTTTAGGGTTTAGGGTTTAGGGTTTAGGGTTTAGGGTTTAGGGTTTAGGGTTTAGGGTTTAGGGTTTAGGGTTTAGGGTTTAGGGTTTAGGGTTTAGGGTTTAGGGTTTAGGGTTTAGGGTTTAGGGTTTAGGGTTTAGGGTTTAGGGTTTAGGGTTTAGGGTTTAGGGTTTAGGGTTTAGGGTTTAGGGTTTAGGGTTTAGGGTTTAGGGTTTAGGGTTTAGGGTTTAGGGTTTAGGGTTTAGGGTTTAGGGTTTAGGGTTTAGGGTTTAGGGTTTAGGGTTTAGGGTTTAGGGTTTAGGGTTTAGGGTTTAGGGTTTAGGGTTTAGGGTTTAGGGTTTAGGGTTTAGGGTTTAGGGTTTAGGGTTTAGGGTTTAGGGTTTAGGGTTTAGGGTTTAGGGTTTAGGGTTTAGGGTTTAGGGTTTAGGGTTTAGGGTTTAGGGTTTAGGGTTTAGGGTTTAGGGTTTAGGGTTTAGGGTTTAGGGTTTAGGGTTTAGGGTTTAGGGTTTAGGGTTTAGGGTTTAGGGTTTAGGGTTTAGGGTTTAGGGTTTAGGGTTTAGGGTTTAGGGTTTAGGGTTTAGGGTTTAGGGTTTAGGGTTTAGGGTTTAGGGTTTAGGGTTTAGGGTTTAGGGTTTAGGGTTTAGGGTTTAGGGTTTAGGGTTTAGGGTTTAGGGTTTAGGGTTTAGGGTTTAGGGTTTAGGGTTTAGGGTTTAGGGTTTAGGGTTTAGGGTTTAGGGTTTAGGGTTTAGGGTTTAGGGTTTAGGGTTTAGGGTTTAGGGTTTAGGGTTTAGGGTTTAGGGTTTAGGGTTTAGGGTTTAGGGTTTAGGGTTTAGGGTTTAGGGTTTAGGGTTTAGGGTTTAGGGTTTAGGGTTTAGGGTTTAGGGTTTAGGGTTTAGGGTTTAGGGTTTAGGGTTTAGGGTTTAGGGTTTAGGGTTTAGGGTTTAGGGTTTAGGGTTTAGGGTTTAGGGTTTAGGGTTTAGGGTTTAGGGTTTAGGGTTTAGGGTTTAGGGTTTAGGGTTTAGGGTTTAGGGTTTAGGGTTTAGGGTTTAGGGTTTAGGGTTTAGGGTTTAGGGTTTAGGGTTTAGGGTTTAGGGTTTAGGGTTTAGGGTTTAGGGTTTAGGGTTTAGGGTTTAGGGTTTAGGGTTTAGGGTTTAGGGTTTAGGGTTTAGGGTTTAGGGTTTAGGGTTTAGGGTTTAGGGTTTAGGGTTTAGGGTTTAGGGTTTAGGGTTTAGGGTTTAGGGTTTAGGGTTTAGGGTTTAGGGTTTAGGGTTTAGGGTTTAGGGTTTAGGGTTTAGGGTTTAGGGTTTAGGGTTTAGGGTTTAGGGTTTAGGGTTTAGGGTTTAGGGTTTAGGGTTTAGGGTTTAGGGTTTAGGGTTTAGGGTTTAGGGTTTAGGGTTTAGGGTTTAGGGTTTAGGGTTTAGGGTTTAGGGTTTAGGGTTTAGGGTTTAGGGTTTAGGGTTTAGGGTTTAGGGTTTAGGGTTTAGGGTTTAGGGTTTAGGGTTTAGGGTTTAGGGTTTAGGGTTTAGGGTTTAGGGTTTAGGGTTTAGGGTTTAGGGTTTAGGGTTTAGGGTTTAGGGTTTAGGGTTTAGGGTTTAGGGTTTAGGGTTTAGGGTTTAGGGTTTAGGGTTTAGGGTTTAGGGTTTAGGGTTTAGGGTTTAGGGTTTAGGGTTTAGGGTTTAGGGTTTAGGGTTTAGGGTTTAGGGTTTAGGGTTTAGGGTTTAGGGTTTAGGGTTTAGGGTTTAGGGTTTAGGGTTTAGGGTTTAGGGTTTAGGGTTTAGGGTTTAGGGTTTAGGGTTTAGGGTTTAGGGTTTAGGGTTTAGGGTTTAGGGTTTAGGGTTTAGGGTTTAGGGTTTAGGGTTTAGGGTTTAGGGTTTAGGGTTTAGGGTTTAGGGTTTAGGGTTTAGGGTTTAGGGTTTAGGGTTTAGGGTTTAGGGTTTAGGGTTTAGGGTTTAGGGTTTAGGGTTTAGGGTTTAGGGTTTAGGGTTTAGGGTTTAGGGTTTAGGGTTTAGGGTTTAGGGTTTAGGGTTTAGGGTTTAGGGTTTAGGGTTTAGGGTTTAGGGTTTAGGGTTTAGGGTTTAGGGTTTAGGGTTTAGGGTTTAGGGTTTAGGGTTTAGGGTTTAGGGTTTAGGGTTTAGGGTTTAGGGTTTAGGGTTTAGGGTTTAGGGTTTAGGGTTTAGGGTTTAGGGTTTAGGGTTTAGGGTTTAGGGTTTAGGGTTTAGGGTTTAGGGTTTAGGGTTTAGGGTTTAGGGTTTAGGGTTTAGGGTTTAGGGTTTAGGGTTTAGGGTTTAGGGTTTAGGGTTTAGGGTTTAGGGTTTAGGGTTTAGGGTTTAGGGTTTAGGGTTTAGGGTTTAGGGTTTAGGGTTTAGGGTTTAGGGTTTAGGGTTTAGGGTTTAGGGTTTAGGGTTTAGGGTTTAGGGTTTAGGGTTTAGGGTTTAGGGTTTAGGGTTTAGGGTTTAGGGTTTAGGGTTTAGGGTTTAGGGTTTAGGGTTTAGGGTTTAGGGTTTAGGGTTTAGGGTTTAGGGTTTAGGGTTTAGGGTTTAGGGTTTAGGGTTTAGGGTTTAGGGTTTAGGGTTTAGGGTTTAGGGTTTAGGGTTTAGGGTTTAGGGTTTAGGGTTTAGGGTTTAGGGTTTAGGGTTTAGGGTTTAGGGTTTAGGGTTTAGGGTTTAGGGTTTAGGGTTTAGGGTTTAGGGTTTAGGGTTTAGGGTTTAGGGTTTAGGGTTTAGGGTTTAGGGTTTAGGGTTTAGGGTTTAGGGTTTAGGGTTTAGGGTTTAGGGTTTAGGGTTTAGGGTTTAGGGTTTAGGGTTTAGGGTTTAGGGTTTAGGGTTTAGGGTTTAGGGTTTAGGGTTTAGGGTTTAGGGTTTAGGGTTTAGGGTTTAGGGTTTAGGGTTTAGGGTTTAGGGTTTAGGGTTTAGGGTTTAGGGTTTAGGGTTTAGGGTTTAGGGTTTAGGGTTTAGGGTTTAGGGTTTAGGGTTTAGGGTTTAGGGTTTAGGGTTTAGGGTTTAGGGTTTAGGGTTTAGGGTTTAGGGTTTAGGGTTTAGGGTTTAGGGTTTAGGGTTTAGGGTTTAGGGTTTAGGGTTTAGGGTTTAGGGTTTAGGGTTTAGGGTTTAGGGTTTAGGGTTTAGGGTTTAGGGTTTAGGGTTTAGGGTTTAGGGTTTAGGGTTTAGGGTTTAGGGTTTAGGGTTTAGGGTTTAGGGTTTAGGGTTTAGGGTTTAGGGTTTAGGGTTTAGGGTTTAGGGTTTAGGGTTTAGGGTTTAGGGTTTAGGGTTTAGGGTTTAGGGTTTAGGGTTTAGGGTTTAGGGTTTAGGGTTTAGGGTTTAGGGTTTAGGGTTTAGGGTTTAGGGTTTAGGGTTTAGGGTTTAGGGTTTAGGGTTTAGGGTTTAGGGTTTAGGGTTTAGGGTTTAGGGTTTAGGGTTTAGGGTTTAGGGTTTAGGGTTTAGGGTTTAGGGTTTAGGGTTTAGGGTTTAGGGTTTAGGGTTTAGGGTTTAGGGTTTAGGGTTTAGGGTTTAGGGTTTAGGGTTTAGGGTTTAGGGTTTAGGGTTTAGGGTTTAGGGTTTAGGGTTTAGGGTTTAGGGTTTAGGGTTTAGGGTTTAGGGTTTAGGGTTTAGGGTTTAGGGTTTAGGGTTTAGGGTTTAGGGTTTAGGGTTTAGGGTTTAGGGTTTAGGGTTTAGGGTTTAGGGTTTAGGGTTTAGGGTTTAGGGTTTAGGGTTTAGGGTTTAGGGTTTAGGGTTTAGGGTTTAGGGTTTAGGGTTTAGGGTTTAGGGTTTAGGGTTTAGGGTTTAGGGTTTAGGGTTTAGGGTTTAGGGTTTAGGGTTTAGGGTTTAGGGTTTAGGGTTTAGGGTTTAGGGTTTAGGGTTTAGGGTTTAGGGTTTAGGGTTTAGGGTTTAGGGTTTAGGGTTTAGGGTTTAGGGTTTAGGGTTTAGGGTTTAGGGTTTAGGGTTTAGGGTTTAGGGTTTAGGGTTTAGGGTTTAGGGTTTAGGGTTTAGGGTTTAGGGTTTAGGGTTTAGGGTTTAGGGTTTAGGGTTTAGGGTTTAGGGTTTAGGGTTTAGGGTTTAGGGTTTAGGGTTTAGGGTTTAGGGTTTAGGGTTTAGGGTTTAGGGTTTAGGGTTTAGGGTTTAGGGTTTAGGGTTTAGGGTTTAGGGTTTAGGGTTTAGGGTTTAGGGTTTAGGGTTTAGGGTTTAGGGTTTAGGGTTTAGGGTTTAGGGTTTAGGGTTTAGGGTTTAGGGTTTAGGGTTTAGGGTTTAGGGTTTAGGGTTTAGGGTTTAGGGTTTAGGGTTTAGGGTTTAGGGTTTAGGGTTTAGGGTTTAGGGTTTAGGGTTTAGGGTTTAGGGTTTAGGGTTTAGGGTTTAGGGTTTAGGGTTTAGGGTTTAGGGTTTAGGGTTTAGGGTTTAGGGTTTAGGGTTTAGGGTTTAGGGTTTAGGGTTTAGGGTTTAGGGTTTAGGGTTTAGGGTTTAGGGTTTAGGGTTTAGGGTTTAGGGTTTAGGGTTTAGGGTTTAGGGTTTAGGGTTTAGGGTTTAGGGTTTAGGGTTTAGGGTTTAGGGTTTAGGGTTTAGGGTTTAGGGTTTAGGGTTTAGGGTTTAGGGTTTAGGGTTTAGGGTTTAGGGTTTAGGGTTTAGGGTTTAGGGTTTAGGGTTTAGGGTTTAGGGTTTAGGGTTTAGGGTTTAGGGTTTAGGGTTTAGGGTTTAGGGTTTAGGGTTTAGGGTTTAGGGTTTAGGGTTTAGGGTTTAGGGTTTAGGGTTTAGGGTTTAGGGTTTAGGGTTTAGGGTTTAGGGTTTAGGGTTTAGGGTTTAGGGTTTAGGGTTTAGGGTTTAGGGTTTAGGGTTTAGGGTTTAGGGTTTAGGGTTTAGGGTTTAGGGTTTAGGGTTTAGGGTTTAGGGTTTAGGGTTTAGGG